>JAHRHZ010000112.1:45363649-45392726 GCA_024137785.1 Ginglymostoma cirratum | reverse complement strand
TCCTATGATGCTGCTTGGCCTGCTGTGTTCATCCAGCTCCACACCTTGTTATCTCGGATTCCCCAGCATCTGCAGTACCTATTATCTCTGACACAAAGAAAGTTCAGAGCTGTTTAAGATTAAAATGAGAGGCCTATAAAGTTGCCAGAAATAGCAGGGGATTTGGAGGATTTTAGAATAGAACATAAGGAGGAACAAGAAACTGATGAGGAAATGACAAATGGGATGTTTACATGAAGCAGGGTGTGAGGATGTATAATCAAGGTAACTGTGGGAGTTGGTGGGTTTGTAGTGGATATTGGTGGCCAGCCTATCTCTACAAATGGATGTTGAGGAAGGTAAGGGAGGAGTCAGGGAAGGACCGGGTGAAGGTGAGAGCAGTCTGGAAATTGGAAGCGAAATTGAAAAACTTTTCCAATTCTGAATGAGAGAGGGAAGCAGCACCAATAATAAAAGACTCTATTCTATTCCCCCAGTTCCTCTGTTTCGGATTATGCCAACTTTGACAAGGCGGCCTCCAAAATCTTCACCTTCTTCCTCAACCGAGGATTCCCCAGCACCATAGTCCTTAGTTGGGTCCAACCCATCTCCTATACGTCAGCCTCACTCCCTCTCTCCCCTCCTGCAACAATGACAAGATCCCCCTTGTCCTCACCTACCATCCCACCAACATCCACATCCATTGGAACATTAGATGCCATTTCCACCACCTCCAGTGGGATGCCACCGACAGACACATACTCCCCTCCACTTCCCTGTCAGCCTTCCACAAGGACCGTTCCCTCCTGGTCCACTCCTCCTTCACTACCAACACACCTACAGTTCCATGGCACCTTCCGATACCACAGCAGAAGATGTAACAGCTGCCCATTTACCTCCTCCCTCCTCAGTATCCAAGGGCCCAAACACCTTTCAGGTGAAGCAGCACTTTACCTGCATTTCCCACAATCTAGTCTACTGCATTCACTGCTCACAATGTGGTCTCCTCTACACTGGTTGATTGCTTTACAGAGCACCTACATTCTGCCAACAAAGAATACCCTGAGCTTCCTGTTGCCTGCCACTTTAACATACCACCCTGTTCCCTAACCAACACCTCTGTGTCAGGCTTGCTGTAGTGCTCCAGCAAAGCTAAGTGCCAACCGGGAACTCTATAGCCTTCTGGACACAATATTGAGTTCAACAACTCGAGGGCTTGAGGCAACTTCTTGCATGCCCTTACCCCAACCCCCACACACCAGGCATTGTTATCACATAGTCTGCTATTACACACTACCCATTGTTAGCCATTAAAGTCTCCGTGATGTGGAGGTGCCATTATTAGACTGGGGTGGACAAGGTCACAAGTCACATGACACCAGGTTATTGTCCAACAGGTTTATTTGAAATCACAAGCTTTTGGAGCACTGCGCAGTGTCCATTCATCTGTTGCCTTGGACACCACGCAACAATACCGAGACAGGAATGTTCCCTCCCAGTCAAGGAGCACTTCAGCTGTCAAAGACATTCACAGTCTCCTATCTTCAGATAAGCACCCTCCATGGCAACCTTTGAGATACACAGTAACACAGAATCGCTGAGCAGAAACTGATAGCCAAGTTCTGTACCCGTGAAGACGGCCCCAACCGGGACCTTGGGTTCATGTCACACTATATGTGACACGACCATATTGTTCTGTATCTGTAAAACTGCCCTGTTTTGACACTATCACCTCAATAACTTGTTGTGATCTCTCTACCTTAATTAGTTTGTACAGTTTTGGATTACTTGTTACTTTGGTTAGACCCTTGGCATGCAACTCTTTGGCTTGTTTCCAGCACCATATTTTTGACTTTTTGTAATTATCTCTCTGCCTCAATTAATTGGATTATAGGTCATCCCTTCACTTGCTATTCAGCTGTTGATATTATACACACACCGTCAGACACTTTTGATCATTTGCAGAGACTTTTTATTCAGCCTGTCGACACTCCACTCACACCATTTGTATGGTCTTTTGATCTCTTTACCTGAAAATTCTGTGCCTGTGTGCTTCTCTTCACTCCACCTGATGAAAGAGCAGTGCTACAAAAGTTTGTGATTTCAAAAAACCTGCTGGACTATAACCTGGTGTCATGTGACTTCTGAACTAACAGTCCCCATTATCAGCTATTCATCCTCCTGGGCTGATTGTTATCCACTTCTTTGCCTGTCTAACTGTTTTTTTTTCTCCTTGGGCTCTATCGCCACCTATCATTTACTCCTTACCCACCTGCCATGTCTTCTATATAAAAACTAATCTTTCCCTTAGTTACCATCAGTTCTGAAGAAGGGTCACTGGACCATTAACTCTGATTTCTCTCCACAAATCCTGCCAGACCTGCTGAGTTTTTCTAGCAATTTCTGGTTTTGGATTTGGGGAACAAATTTAATACTTCTTAATTTACAGATGATACAAAACTGAGGGAATGTGCGTTGTTAGGAAGATGTAAAGCGGCTTCAGGATGATTTGGACAGACTTACCGAATGGGCAAGAACATGGAAAAACACGTAGATAAACAGGAGGTCCTTCACCTTGGTCAGAGAAACAGATGTACTGAGTATTTCTTAAATGGTAAGAGGTAGGAAAGTGTACGAAGGAACCAAGATGTTCTTCTCGCTAATTCATTGAAGGCCAACATGCTGATGCTGCAAGCTATTAGGAAGGCAAATGGAATGTTAGCCTTTTGTTGCAAGAAGATGAATGAACAGGAGCAGTGAAGTTCTGCTTCAATGATATAAGAGCTTGCTTTAACTGCACCTTTGGGACACCAACCAGTGTCAAGGGCTGTCACTGTGACCACACCCCTAGAATTCAGCTCTTTTGTCAATGTTTGAACTAAGGCTGTAATGAGGTTAGGAGCTGAGTGGCCCTGGCGGAACCCAAACTGGGCGTCACTGAGCAGGTTATTGCTGAGCAGGTGCTGCTTGATAGCACTGTTAGTGACACCTTCCATCACTTTACTGATGATCAAGAGTAGACTGATGGGGTGGTAATTGGCCAGGTTGGATTAGTCTTGCTTTTTGTGTACATACATGAGCAATTTTCCACATTGTTGGGTAGATGCCAGTTTTGTAATTGTACTGAAAGAGCTTGTCTCGGGGAGCGGCAGGTACGGAGCAGAGTTCTTCATTACAATTGCCAGCATGTTGTCAGGGCTCATAGCCTTTGCAGTATCTAGTGTCTCCAATTGTTTCTTGAACATCACGTGGAGTGAATTAAAATGGCTGAAGACCACTGAAGGCAGCTGAAATGGATCATCTACTTGGCATTTCTGATTGAACATTGCTCTAAACACTTCAGCCTAATCTTTTGCACTGATGTGCTGGGCTCTTCCATCATTGAGGATGGGGATATTTGTGGGACCACCCCCTCCAGTGAGTTTAATTGTCCACCACCATTCACAATTAAATGTGACTGAACTTCGATCTGATCCATTAGTTATGGAATTGCTTAGCTCTGCTCATCGTCTGCTGCTTATGTGTTTTGGCATGCAAGGAATCCTGTACCGTAGACTCACCAAGTTGACATCTCAAATTTAGGCAGGCCATCCTACACTCTCCATTGAACCATGGTTGATCCCCTGGCTTGACAACAATGGTTGAGTAAGGGATACGCCAGGCCATTAGATCGCAGATTGTGATGGAGTACAATCCTGCTGCTGCTGCTGATGGCTCATAGTGCCTCATGGATGCAAGTCCTGGAGCTGTTAGATCTGCTTGAAGTTCGACCCTTAAACACAACATAATAAAGGGTACTTTCAATGTGAAGTCAAGGACAGGTGCTTACGTGGCAAGCAGATTAGTGAGGATGAGGTCAAGTATGATTCTCCCTCTGTTGGTTCCATCACCAGCTGCTGTAGACCCAGTCCAGCAGCTATATTTTTACCTTGGACTTGATCAGCTCAGTCAGTTTTGGTGCTGCAGTGCCACTCCTGCTAGTAGACAGTGAAGTGCCCAACCCAGAGTACATTCCACACCCTTGCCATACTCAGTGCTTCATCCACATGCTGTTTAAAATGGCAGAGCACTGATTCATTAGCTAAGGCATGTGGCACATGGTAATCATAGAATCATAGAACTCCTACAGCATGGAGGCAAGCCATTCAGCCCACTGAGTCCACATCACCCCTCCGAAGAGCATCCCACCCAGACCCTTTGCCTTTCACCCCCCCAAACACTGCACCCCCCCACCACTTTGTCCCTGTAACGCTGCATTTCCCACGGCTAACCCACCTAGCCTGCACATCCCTGGACACTATGGGCAGTTTAGTCTGGCCAATCCACCTATCGTGCACATCTTCAGAGGAAACTGGAGCGCCCAGAGGAAACCCACACAGACACAGGGAGAATGTGTAAACTCCACACAGACAGTTGCTCGAGGGTGGAATCGAACCTGGGTCCCTGGTGCTGTTGGCGCTGTGAGGCAGCAGTGCTAACCACTGAGCCAGCATGCTGACCATAATCAGTAACAGGTTTCCAAGTTCGTGTCTGACATGATACCATGAGACTTCATGGAACCTGGAATCAATATTGAGGACTCCAAGTGCAATTCCCACTTGTATACCTTTGATGTCAATGTCACAATTAAGAGGGTTCCTGATTCTGCTTCCAACTTATGCATAGGTAGCTTCACTGAAACGTCTCAATACGTATCTCTTTCCTATTACAGACCAACAAAACTTAAAACACCTTCCAAGAATTTGATAACAAGAGCTAGTTTATAGTTCATTCAGTTTGTATCCATTTAATCTCAATTGCAGAATTTATGACATGAAATATACATTGCTGAAAATAAAATGATCAGTCAGCATTCATAAATATACTTTATTCATAGAACTGTGCCACCTCCTCTATTTGGATCTGTCCTATTGTTGGGACAGTTGATGATAGTGTTATATGGAGTACTGAGACTCATACCAAGTCTGATTCCAAGAGTATAACTGGACCACATTGCTTGCATGATTAGTCTCTGAAAGAGCTCTCCTGCTTTTGATACCAGTCCCAAGATATTACTGAGGATGACTTTGCATGGTCTACAGGCTATGAGTGCCATTGTTGATCCTTATGTCTTAGTCATTGGTGCCAGGTGGTTCATGTGGTTTCATTCATTCCTTTTCAGTTTGTAACAATAGATAAAACTGAGCGACTTGGTAGGCCATTTCAAAGGGTATATGGTCACATGTAGGCCAGATGAGGTACAGACGGCAGTATCCTCCTTAAACAAGTTCTTATGATTTGACTTTTAACTCCAGATTTTTATTAATTTAACTTACACCATCTGCTGTGATTGGATTGGAGGCTGGATACCCGAAACATTACCTGGGTGACAATACCACTCCTTCACCTCCCCTAATTACCAACAAACTGATTGTAATTGCAATGAGACACATCAAAATATCACATATTATATGTTTTGTACTTAATGTAATATTAACTTAGTACAATCAGTTGTGGACCAGACTAAATCCCATCAAAACATACTAAGAAGATAGCCTAGACCCTAAGTTTTTCTTATTTTCAAGGCATATGCCATGTGTTGCGTTCCAGATGCAATTCAATTGGTCAAAATACCAGTCTTGAAGGAAAACACACTTTATTCATACACTGTAGTCAAAATACAACAAAAGAAGGAAGAAATTGGAATAACAACACAAATGGAAAATTTAACAGAATAATAGGTTATTTAACTACTAAATAGGGTCTGTTCTAATATAGTAACATCCTATAAACACGTCCTTGGCAAAGGCAAATTCAGTAAAATAGATTGTCTCACATGCAATTCTCTAGTCCAGGAGGAAAAACATCAAGAGGAGACTGAGAGAGAGTGTAACAGGGAAAGCTGTACTGCAGCTTCCAAACCCAGCTTCAAGACACCAGTAAATGCTACTGAAAAATTAAAATTAAAACTAAAACTAAAACTCCTAGTTCTGTAGGATCTTGACTCCACCTATTCAGGCTACTTCTATTGTTCTAACTCCTTTTTGAAAACCCCAAGGCCTCACAAGCTATTTATTGGCACTGAAGGGACTCAGTATCAACTTCGCTTCACAAAAAAAGGACAAAATACACCTCTTAAAGCCATAATAGCGTCACAGGTCATGTTAAGTGCCTTTATAAATTTCGTGAATAAAATATATTTTCAAAAAAAAAATGGAGGAATGATTAGAATCATAGCTACTCAAAAGACTAGAATTACAGCAGTGCAGAGATCTCAGAGGACTGTAGAGTTGGAGGACGTTGCAAGGAATTTGACAATGAAAAACAAAATCATGAAGAAATTTAAACAAAGCATCAGAATTTTAATATTAGAACTTTGCCAGACCAGGAGCCAATGTAGGTCAGTGATCACAAATGTGATGGAAGAAGTGTCATGTGCCTTCTGCTGGGATTGTTTATTTGTTGAGTCATCTGTTATGCTTAACTTTGGATATTTACGAATTTTGAATGTTTAAAATAAAATGATCGATGTATAGTTCATGTCACTAATTATTCAACTAAAATTAAAGGAATACAAGCTGAATGGACAATGTTATCATATTCTTGGAAGGTGCTTCAAGTTTTGTTGTTCTCTAATAGGATGGAGACCAACTTCACATATGGAGACACTTTAGTGGAGCCATCTCTGTGTTGTTTGGAGCCAGAATCAGGAACTCACTTCACTGCGATATTGACAACAGTAATCTTAAGAGCAGTTGGACATTGATTTGATGATAAAAATCGATTTAAATTTTGGGAGTGATCAGGAAGATGTTGAGATCTTTAAAAATATTTGCCGACAGATTGACAGATCACTGAAACATACTGGCCCTTGGGTTTTGCATGGTGTATTTAGAATATATCAGCAACCTTAGTAAACAAAATCCAGAATACTTCAATTGAATGAGTGAGAAAACAAAGTTACTGCAAGTGAACATAGACACAATTTTCCTCATGGTCAACTGGACGTGTCAGGAAGTGACTGACACATTGAGCCTGTTCTAAGAGTCTTCTCCAAACAAGAGCCAAAGTGACGGGCTTTTCTGGTTCTGTACGTGACTATTCTCACAATGGGAGTTATGCTGTAATGGGAGGGAGATACTAAGATGGTGATAGGTCCATCGATGCACCATTTTGCAGCATGTTGACATTTTAATGCTCATAAAGAATGAATTTAACTTCATGCGTTACCAGGTCAATCTCAGGAGCTCTGGAAATCAGCAGCATATTGGGAGCCACAATCATAATTAGGAAATGGAAAATCCATGGAGCATTAATACAACATCCTGTCCAAAGCTGGTCTTGTCAAAGTTCACGCATTCATTTCTTTGGCATGCTAGAGATGCACCAGAGCAGATCAGATCCATCTGCAGCCCTCAACCCCACACCCCTCATCCTCCACAACCAACCTACCAATCCCCAACAAGCCATGACAATGTCAGGAAATTGTAGGTCAGTTAGCTTTATGTCAGTAGT
This sequence comes from Ginglymostoma cirratum, assembly GCA_024137785.1. NCBI lineage: Eukaryota > Metazoa > Chordata > Chondrichthyes > Orectolobiformes > Ginglymostomatidae > Ginglymostoma > Ginglymostoma cirratum. Next base: position 45,385,253 of record JAHRHZ010000112.1, on the reverse strand, counting down.
AGTGACATTATTTGAGGAGATCCTTAGGGATAGGTTTTACTCACATTTGCAAAAATATAGACTTGTTAGTGATAAGCAGCATGGCTTTGTGTGGGGGATGTCGTGTCTCTCAAGCTGGAGTGATTTTTTTGAGGAAGTAACAAAGATGATTCATGTGGATGTTTTCTCTATGGACTTCAGCAAGGCTGTTGACAAGGTCCTCATGGCAGGCTGATACAAATGGTGAAGTCACATGGGATCCGTGGTGAGCTGATAAAATGGATCCAGAACTGGTTTAGTCATAGAAGACAGAGGGTAGTGGTGGAAGGGTCTTTTTTTTGACTAGAGATCTGTGACCAGTGGTGTTCCACAGGGATCAATGCTGGAACACCTGTTGTTTGTAATATATATTAATGATTTGGAAGAGAATGTAGATGGCCTGATTCATAAGTTTTCAGATGACACAAAGACTGGGGGAGCATTGGATGGTGCGGAGAATTTCCAGATAGTACAGCAGGATATAAATAGGCTGCAGGCTTTGGTGGAGACACAGCAGATGGAGTATAATCTGTACAAATGCAAGGTGATATATTTTGGAAGATTTATCGCAGAAAGGAAGTATACAGTAAATGGCAGAACCCTTAACAGCATCAATACACAGAGGGATCTAGGTGTGCAGGTCCACAGTTCTCTTAAAGAGGCAACACAAGTGGATAAGAAGGTTAAGAAGGCATATGGAATGTTAGCCTTCATTGATCGGGGCGTAGAGTATAAAAATTGGCAGTCATGTTAGAACATAGAACATAGAACATTACAGTGCAGTACAGGCCCTTCGGCCCTCGATGTTGCGCCGACCTGTGAAACCAATCTGAAGCCCATCTAACCTACACTATTCCATTATCATCCATATGGTTATCCAACGACCATTTAAATGCCCTTAAAGTTGGCAAGTCTACTACTGTTGCAGGCAAGGCACTCCATGCCCTTAGTACTCTCTGAGTAAAGAATCTACCTCTGACATCTGTCCTATATCTATCACCCCTCAATTTAAAGCTATGTCCCCTCGTGCTAGCCATCACCATCTGAGGAAAAAGGGTCTCACTGTCCACCCTATCTAATCCTCTGATCATCTTGTATGTCTCTATTAAGTCACCTTTTAACCTTCTTCTCTCTAGCGAAAACAGCCTCAAGTCCCTCAGCCTTTCCTCATAAGACCTTTCCTCCATACCAGGCAACATCCTGGTAAATCTCCTCTGCATACTTTCCAATGCTTCCACATCCTTCCTATAATGCGGTGACCAGAACTGTACGCAATACTCCAAGTGCGGCCGCACCAGAGTTTTGTACAGCTGCAACATGGCCTCATGGCTCCGAAAGTCAATCCCTCTACCAATAAAACCTAACACACCGTACGCCTTCTTAACAACCCTATCAACCTGGGTGGCAACTTTCAGGGATCTATGCACATGGAACACCGAGATCTCTCTGCTCATCCACACTACCAAGAATCTTACCATTAGCCCAGTACTCTGTATTCCTGTTACTCCTTCCAAAGTGAATCACCTCACAATTTTCCACATTAAACTCCATTTGCCACCTCTCAGCCCAGCTCTGCAGCTTATCTATGTCCCTCTGTAACCTGCAACATCCTCCCGCACTATCCACAACTCCACCGACTTTTGTGTCATCTGCAAATTTACTAACCCATCCTTCTACGCTCTCATCCAGATCATTTATAAAAATGACAAACAGCAGTGGCCCCAAAACAGATCCTTGCAGTACACCACTAGTAACTGAACTCCAGGATGAACATTTCCCATCAACCACCACCCTCTGTCTTCTTACAGCTAGCCAATTTCTGATCCAAACCGCTAAATCATCCTCAATCCCATGCCTCCGTATTTTCTGCAATAGCCTACAGTGGGGAACCTTATCAAACGCTTTACTGAAATCCATATACACCACATCAACCGCTTTACCCTCATCCACCAGTTTGGTCAACTTCTCAAAGAACTCAATAAGGTTTGTGAGGCACGACCTACCCTTCACAAAACTGTGTTTACAATCCCTAATCAAATTATTCCTTTCTAGATGATTATAAATCCTATCTCTTATAATCCTTTCCAACACTTTACCCCCAACCGAAGTAAGGCTCACTGGTCTATAATTACCAGGGTTGTCTCTACTCCCCTTCTTGAAAAAGGGGACCACATTTGCTATCCTCCAGTCTTCTGGCACTATTCCTGTGGACAATGACGACATAAAGATCAAAGCCAAAAGCTCTGCAATCTCCTCCCTAGCTTCCCAGAGACTCTTAGGATAAATCCCATCCAGCCCAGGGGACTTATCTATTTTCACACTTTCCAGAATTGCTAACACCTCCTCCTTATGAACCTCATCCCGTCTAGTATAATAGCCTGTATCTCAGTATTCTCCTCGACAACATTGTCTTTTTCATGTGTGAATACTGACGAAAAATATTCATTTAGCACCTCTCCTATCTCTTTGGTCTCCACGCACAACTTCCCACTACTGTCCTTGACTGGCCCTAATCTTGCGCTAGTCTTTCTTTTATTCCTGACATGCCTATAGAAAGCTTTCGGGTTTTCCTTGATCCTACCTGCCAAAGACTTCTCATGTCCCCTCCTGGCTATTCTTAGCTCTCTCTTTAGGTCCTTCCTGGCTAACTTGTAACTCTCAAGCACCCTAACTGAGCCTTCGCGCCTCATCTTTACATAAGCCTCCTTCTTCCTCCTGACAAGAGGTTCAACTTCTTTAGTAAACCACAGTTCCCTCGCTCGACCACTTCCTCCCTGCCTGACAGGTACATACTTATCAAGGACACGCATTAGCTGTTCCTTGAACAAGCTCCACATTTCAATTGTGTCCAGCCCCTGCAGTTTCCTTCCCCATCCTATGCGTCCTAAGTCTTGCCTAATATCCTCATAATTGCCTTTCCCCAAGCTTTAACTCTTGCCCTGCAGTATATGCCTGTCCCTTTCCATCGCTAAAGTAAACGTAACCAAATTGTGGTCACTATCACCAAAGTGCTCACCTACCTCCAAATCTAACACCTGGCCTGGTTCATTACCCAGTACCAAATCCAATGTGGCCTCGCCTCTTGTTGGCCTATCTGCATACTGTGTCAGGAAACCCTCATGCACACATTGGACAAAAACTGACCCATCTAAAGTACTCGAACTATAGCGTTTCCAGTCAATATTTGGAAAGTTAAAGGCCCCCATAACAACTACCCTGTTACTTTTGCTCCTATCCAGAATCATCTTTGCAATCCTTTCCTCTACATCTCTGGAACTTTTCGGAGGCCTACAGAAAACTCGCAACAGGGTGACCTCTCCTTTCCTGTTTCTGACCTCAGCCCTTACTACTTCAGTAGACGAGTCCTCGTCAAACGTCCTTTCTGCCACTGTAATACAGTCCTTGACTAACAATGCCACACCTCCCCCTCTTTTACCACCTCCCCTGATCTTTCTGAAACATTTAACCCCGGAACCTGCAACAACCATTCCTGTACCTGCTGTATCCATGTCTCCGAAATGACCACAACATCGAAGTCCCAGGTACCAACCCACGCTGCAAGTTCACCCACCTTATTCTGGATGCTCCTGGCGTTGAAGTAGACACACTTCAAACCACCTTCCTACCTGCCGGTACACTCCTGCGACCTTGAAACCTTATTCATGACCTCACTACTCTCAACCTCCTGTACACTGGAGCTACAATTCAGGTTTCCACCCCCCTGCTGAATTAGTTTAAACCCTCCCCAAGAGCATTAGCAAATTTGCCCCCCAGGACACTCGTACCCCTCTGGTTCAGGTGTAGACCATCCTGTTTGTAGAGGTCCCACCTACCCCAGAATAAGCCCCAATTATCCAGGTATCTGAATCCCTCCCTCCTGCACCATCCCTGTAGACACGTGTTCAACTGCTCTCTCTCCCTATTCCTCGCCTCGCTAGCACGTGGCACAGGTAACAAACCAGAGATAACAACTCTGTTTGTTCTAGCTCTAAGCTTCCACCCTAGCTCCTTGAATTTCTGCCTTACATCCCCATCCCTTTTCCTACCTATGTCGTTGATGCCTATGTGGACCACGACTTGGGGCTGCTCCCCCTCCCCCTGAAGGATCCTGAAAACACGATCTGAGACATCATGGACCCTGGCACCTGGGAGGCAACACACCAACCGCGAGTCTCTTGTTCCCACAGAATCGCCTATCTGTCCCCCTAGCTATGGAGTCCCCAATGACTAATGCTCTCCTCCTCTCCCCACTTCCCTTCTGAGCAACAGGGACAGACTCTGTGCCACAGACCTGTACCCCATGGCTTACTCCTGGTAAGTCGACCCCCTCAACAGTATCCAAAACGGTATACTTGTTATTGAGGAGAAAGGCCACAGGGGATCCCTGCACTGTCTGCCTGTTCCCTTTCTGTCCCCTGACTGTAACCCATCTACCCTTTTCCTGTACCTGAGGTGTGACTACCTCCCTGTAACTCCTCTCAATTACCCCCTCAGCCTCCCGAATGGTCCTAAGTTCATCCAGCTCCAGTTCCCTAACATGGTTTCTGAGGAGCTGGAGTTGGGTGCACTTCCCGCAGATGAAGTCAGTGGGGACACTAGTGGTGACCCTTACCACCCACATTCCACAGGAAGAGCATGCAACTGCCCTAACATCCATTCCCACTGTTCTGAATTCCCAAACAGACTATTGAAAAAAAAGAGAAAAAAAGAAAAATAAACTAGTAACCTTACCAAATCGGCGCTCAGAACCTTTTTTTTTGGTTAGAGGAGGAGGATGGGTGGGAGATACTACCTAAGTAGTGTTTCAGGTAAAGCAACCGCCCAAATATATTACCTCACTTACTCGGCCGTCCCATGTCTGCTCCTGCTCAGCGTGCGCTCCGCCTATTCATGAGGTAAGTTTTTAAACGATTAACTTACCTTCCCGGCAGCCCCCTCGTCCTTGCTCTCACTGCTCCCGCTGCTGCTGCAAAAAATGTTACAGCTGTACAGAACCTTAGTTAGGCCACATTTGGAATACAGTGTACAGTTCTGGTCACCACACTACCAGAAGGATTTGGAGAGGGTACAGAAAGGGTTTACCAGGATGTTGGTGGGTATCAGCTCTGAGGAGAGATTGGAAAAATTTGACTTGTTTTCACTTGAACATCGAAGGATGAGGGGTGACCTGTTAGAAATTTACACAATTATGAGAAGCATGGATAGTTGGTGTCTTTTTCCCAGGGTGGAAATGTCAATACTGGGTGACATAGGTTGAAGGTAAAAGGAGGTAAGTTTAAAGGAGATGTGAGGGGCAAGCTTCTGTTTTACACAGAGAGTGTTAAGTGCCTGGAATGAGTTGCCAGAGAAGGTGGGGAAAGGGGATACAATAACAACACGTAAAAGGCATCTTGGAAGATATATAAACAGACAGGGAATAGAGGAATACAGATTGCATAATGGCAAGAGTTTTAGTTTAGAAATGCATCATGCATTGGCATATTTTTAGTGGGCTAAAGGGCCTGTTCCTGTGACACACTGTTCTTTGTTCTGTGAAGAGTTCATAACTGATACTTGGGAATTAACCTGTATGAATCAGTGCAGGTAATAACAGGTTATCTGTGCACAGATTGAATGAGAATTCCTTTTTTTAATGCAAGTTTCATTTTGTGTGTAGAAGAGAGTCAGGTTTTGTGTGCAATTCCAAACTTGGGGAATCCAGCAATGTGAAAAATACTCGTGGTTGTCTCCAAGAAAAATAGTAAACTTGCTTGAACTGCTAAATGTTGCGGTTGACTGTAAACTGATATTCTTTGAAGTAGACTGGAAAGAGCTAGAAGCAAAAAAAAAAGGACTCCGGACTGCAGTAAGGCTTACACTCGTACGGCTACGCTTTCACCAGAGGCTGGCTGGTGGTATAACATGCAGCACCCATCTTGCCACTGGTGATCTTAAGCAATTGCAACTGCTGTCGTCAGATCAGTTTGGATAAGCCTATTCTTATAAGGTGAAGTTGGAAAGTTAATGAAGGAAAAAGAATGATTCTTATATTTCTAACACGTACGTCTGTTTATTTTTCCTCATCCCTTACTGCTTCCTCCAAATAACAAAGAGGGATACCCATCGTGTGAAACAACAACAATACAATAAGTAACTACAAAGTCAATTACATACATACGTAAAAACAGAAAGTGCTGGAGGAACTCAGTCGGTCTGGCAGAATCTGTGTCAATGATGTCAAACAGAGCACTGCCATCTAGCCAGATGCAATTCCAATGTTTATTCAGATGTTGTTACCAAAAGGAAATGAACCAATTGTTGATAAATAGTAAACTAATTTTCTCGGTTTAATGGCTGTTTTTCTTTCCAATTCAGTCTTAAATGTATCCACTTGTTAAAATCGCCTCCCAAATATCAAAATATTTATGGAAATCACTGGCAGCCCAAATTTTCACAATGACTGATAATACACTGAATACTTCACTGCGACTCTGCTCTAAGTACCAGTTAAATCTTGCTTTTACATTTGCATTTACAAGAATATGAAACAACCAGGAACATGTTGCAGCTGTAAAGGATGTTGATGAGTCCACTTTTAGAATATTGCATACAATTCTGGTTACCCTTCTGTAGGAAGGATGTTGTTAAAAGTGAGAGGGTGCAGAAAAGATTTACAAGGATGGTGCCAGGACTGGAGTGTTCAAGTTATATGGAGAAGCTAGATAGGCTGAAGCTTTTCTCCCCCCAGACCATTGGAGACTGAGGGGTGACCTTATAGAGGTTTGTAAAATCATGAGGGGCATGGATAGGGTGAATAGCCCAGGTGTTTTTTCTAGGGTGGGAGAGTCCAAAATTAGAGGGCATAGCTTTAAGGTGAGAGGGGAAAGACTTAAAAAGGACCCGAGGAGTAACTTTTTCACGCAGAGGGTGGTGGAGGCTGGTAGAATTACAACATTTAAAAGGCATCTGGATAGGTATATGAATAGGAAGGGTTTAGAAGGATCTGAGCTAAATGCTGGCAAATGAGACTAGGTCAGATTGGGAGGTCTGATTGGTGTGGATAAGTTGTACTGAAGGGTCTATTTCCATGTGTATGACTTTACGCAGGCACAGATACACAGAACCACAGTCAACTGACATTCCAGTGCCATTTGTGCACGCACAGCAGCCATTTTATCAGGCAATTTAACATCTGGATATGGAGGAGGATCTGGATGAGGGGGATAGGGTGAGGGAGGAACTGGCTTGGAGGCTCCAGTCTAAACCTCACTCAAGCCTGGTAATCCCAGAACGCACATAGATACCAACACATCCTACAACCAATGATGACCAGCTGACATTATGTATGTATGAGGGCCTTTTTGGTGTCATTGATAATCACTTCATGTTGAAACATAAAAGATGTTGAGAGTAGGTGCTAGAAGGAGATTTCAGCTTGTGGGAGAGACTAGAACTAGGGTAGTTTTAAAATAACCTCTTATTTAGTAATCTTCCATTTAATGCGGCGAAGAGGAGGAATGTTTTCTCTCAGTAGGTCATGGGTCTTTGGAGTTGTCTTCCCTAGAAGGCAGTGGACGCAGGGTCATTCGTGACTTTTAATGCAGGGAATACTAAATTCTTGAATAGGAAAGGATGGACAGCAATGTGGAGTGGAGACCACAATCAAATCATTTATGATCTTATTGAAATGCAGAGCACATAGGGGGACCTGCTTCTGCTCCTAATTTGTGTGTTGATAAGAAAACATGCACAATTCTTGGGAATGATATAGCTGGATCACGGGTGGGTGTGAGGCCTACTGTGGTTGAAAAGCCAGTGGAAAATCAGGCAATTAAGATGTTGCAGTAAGTATAACCTGAGATTTTTTTCTGAATCTGGTAACAAGGTCACAAAGTCACAGGCTGAAACAGGAGGAGAAATCAAGAATAAAGATAAGGAAATTGAAGTTCAATTATTAAAAACTGTTTGATCAGATGGTTGAGGAAATAAACGAGAACAATGGAGGACCAAGTGGATATTTTTAGTTTAATGAGGGTAGTTGAATTACAACAAAAAGGTGAAAAAATAAAGTAGTTGTATCAAAAAGCATACACAGAAGAAGCAGCTGAGTGTATCCCAGAATGTTACTACCTTAAAAATGAACTCCTGATGCAGAAATGGAAACCGTTACATATTCAGACAAATGAAAAATGGGCAGAAGTTCATCAAGTTGTATTGTTGGTGGTTTATAGTAAGGACGTGCTGTGGGTAGCACGTGAATTATCAGTCGGTGGTCATTTGGGTGGAAGGAAAACTCAACCCAAAGTACAAAAACACTTTTATTGGCCTGGACAGCATGAAGATGTGGTTGAATTTAGCCGAACATGTCACACATGTCAAGTAATAGGCAAACTTGAGGCTGTGATAAAACCAGCACTGTTAATCCCTATTCCAGATTTGAGGAGCATTTTACAAGAGCCTTAATTGATTGTGTAAGACCCCTCCCTAAAACAGAAGGTGGGAATCTATAATTGTTGACAATAAGGGAGGTGACTACTAGATTTCTGGTGGCTATTCCATTCTGCAATATCACAGCTAGAAGGATTGCAGAAGAGTTATCCTTTCTTTTTTAAACAAATACAGACTACCCACAGAGATACAAACTATTCAAGAAAGTTACGAATAGTTTCGGAATAAAACAATTTACATCAACTGCGTACCATCCAGAATCACAAGCAGCATCAGTATCATAGAATTTTATAGTGTGGAAGCGGGCCATTCAGCCCACCAAGTCCACACCGACCCTCCAAGAGCATCTTATCCAGACTGACCTTGTCCCAGCAACCCTGCATTTCCCATGGCTAACCCACCTAGACTGTACATTCCTAGACACTATGGGCAATTTAGCATGGCCAATCCACCCAACCTGCCCATCTTTGGGCTATGGGAGGAAACCGGAGCACCCAAAGAAAACACACACAGACACGGGGAGAATGTGTAAACTCCATACAGTCAGAGACTGAGGGTGGAATTGAACCCAGGTCCCTGGTGCTATGAGGCAGCAGTACTAAACCCTGAGCCACCCCCGTGGTATCAAACTTTAAAGGCCACATTGAGGGCTGACAGTCAAGACTATCCAGAGGATTGGGATAAAGGAATTCCATTTGTACTTTTTGCATTAGGGATGCATCTAAATTCGGTCCATCTGCATTATTTTTCAGACATGAGGTGAGAGGACCACTGAAATTAAGGAAAAATTGGTAAATCAGACTTCAGAGACCACATATTTGGACTATGTTTCAGATTTTAAGGAAATATTAAATAGAGTAGGTGAGTTAGCTAGACAGCATTGGAAAGTAGCACAGCATATGATGAAACAGGAAGCAGACAAGAAATCAAAAATTCATATCACAGAATCCCTACAGTGTGGAAACAGGCCCTTCGGCCCAACAAGTCCACACCGAACCTCAGAGCATCCCACCCAGACCCACCCACCCCCCCCAACAACCCACCTAACCTACACTGCCCTGAACACTACGGGCAATTTAGCATGGCTAATCCACCTAACCTGCACATCTTTGGACTGTGGGAGGAAACCGGAGCACCCGGAGGAAACCCACGCAGACACGGGGAGAATGTGCAAACTCCACACAGACAGATGCCCGAGGCTGGAATCGAACCCGGGTCCCTGGCGCTGTGAGGCAGCAGTGCTAACCACTGAGCCACCGTGCCGCCCAAACTGAGCCACCGTGCCGCCCTGGAGGAGATGAAATGTTAGAAAGCCAGAGAGAAGGAAAACTTAGAGTGTGTCTTGTGAATGTGCTCAAACGGTATTTTGATAAGGAAGGAAAGCAAAAGGAGAATGTGGTACCAGTTACAACCCAGAGTGAAGAACCAATTCCAGATAAATTTGAATTTGATATACCTCAAATTAAATTGGATCATGTGGAAGTTCTCAAAAATTGGGATAAATTACTGAGTTACCTTCCAGAGGAAAACTGAAATTACCTGAAACAGTTATTACAATCACATGGCGAGATATGTGGGAAGAAGCTGGGATGATTATGCATGATGCACATACAAGAAATGCTGTCCCAATTAACCAATCTGCTTATTGTCCTAACCCTCTAGAATTGGCACAGGTTCAGAAATAGACTGAGTGCACACTCGAAGACAATATAATCGAAGTGAGTTGGTGCAAATGGAGCTCACCTGTTGCGATGGTGCCAAAACAAGATAGTACCCAACGTTAACTATTGCAAAGTCAATGCTGTTATGAAATCTGATTCATATCATATTCGACAGCTGGAAGAGTGCATTGAAAAACTGGGACAGGCAACTTATATTTCAAAGCTGTACTTATTTAAAGGATACTGGTAGTTATCTTTATCCAAGACAGTGAAGGAAATTTCAGCTTTTATGAAACCGAATGGACTTTACCAGTTTAAAGTTATGCCATTTGATGTGAAAAATGCACCAGCTACATTCCAAAGACTAACCAATAAAGTCATTTCAGGATTACCCAATTGTGTGGTGTACATGGAAAATCTGGTGATTTTTAGGAAAATTTGGAGCATCTGTTGGAATCGTTCGATTGATTTCAGAAGGCAGGCTTGGTGATAAACCTGGCTAAGAGTGAGTTTACAAAAGCCCAAGTCACGTTCCCAGGCCATATCACTGGACACAGACAGATAGACTCATGGGATGTGAAAACAAAGATTACAGGGGAGTTTCCCATACCATCAACAAAGACAGCAGCACTACAATTCCTGGGACTAAGTGTATTTTATCCGAAAATTGTAACAAATATTAGCAGCGTGGTTGCTCCACTGTTTGAATTGTTGAAGAAGTGCAGAAAGTTTCAGTGAATGGAGGAATATGAGAAGGCATTTGACAGATTGAGAGCTGTGTTAACCGTTGCCCCATTGTTAACCACATCTAGTTATGCAAAGCCATTCAAAACAGCTATCAATGCAAGTGATATGGGTATCGGTGCCGTACTCTTACAAGAAGACAATGCAAAAATGGCAAGACCTATTGGGCAATTTTCCGCAAAGTTTCATTGGAATTTTATCAACAGAAATATTCCACAATTGAGAAGACCTTGAGTTCGGTGCTGGCATTGCAACATTTCAACATTTACGTTGCCGGTAATGTGTCTGAGACAGTTGTATATACTGATCGTAACTCCTTAACATTTCTGGAAAAATTTAAAGATAAAAGTACCTGACTGTTTTGATGGAGTTTATTGTTACAACAAATTAATTTGAAAATTATAAACATGGCGGGATGAGAGAATGTAATTGCTGAGGTGTTGTCATGACTCTGATGAAGGAATAAAAAGATGCACAGTGGCAGAAGAAATGGATCGAAATGGACAATGGTATTGAATATTTGCATGCTTAGAGTCATTGTAGCGTATATGTATTGCAGTGTTCTAATAGCATAAGACTAAAGGGTGTTACAAATGAAGCCATCTTTATGTATTAATGGTTCTTTGTTTTATTTTTGTTTTCTTTATTCATTCATTCACAGGACGTGGGTGTCGCTGACCTGGCAGCATTTATTGTCCATCCCTAATTGCCCAGAGGGCAGTTAAGAGTCAACCACATTGCTGTAAGTCTGGAGTCACATGTAGACCAGACCAGGTAATAATGGCAATTTCCTTCCCTAAAGGACATTAGTGAACCAGATGGGTTTTTCCAACAATTGACTATGGATTCATGGTCATCATTAGATTCTTAAGTCCAGATATTTATTGAATTCAAATTCCACCATCTGCCATGGCAGTATTCAAACCCAGATTCCCAGAACATTAACTGGGTCTCTAGATTAACAGTCCAGCGATGATACCACTAGGCCATCACCCACCTCCAGGTGCTCCGGTTTCCTCCCACAGTCCAAAGATGTACAAGCTAGGTGGATTGGCCGTGTTAAATTGCACCTAGTGCGCAGGGATGTGTAGGCTAGGTGGAATATAGGGGGATGGGTCTAGGTGGGATGCTCTGAGGGTTGGTATGGACTTGTTGGGCCAAAGGGCCTGTTTCCACAATGTAGGGAGGGATTCTACAAAAGAAGTCAAAGTAGAGGTTCAGAGCAATCTGATCCAAGCCAATAAGGTAAACAGCTTGTGAAGCCTTGAAGTGTTTGTTTTCAAAAGTTAGAGCATTAGAAACAGCATGAATGGATGGAGTCAGGCTCCCATAGAACCAGGGTTTTAGTTTAGCTTTCAGTAGTTGTTGGTGTTTTGAAGTTGAGTATGAGAGCTGCTTTATCTCTCTCTGCCAGAATTTTCTCTTGAAGTGCTTTCCTCCTGGACTGGAGAACTGCATGTGAGACAATCTATTTTACTGAATTTGTCTTTGCTAAAGATGTGTTTATGGGATGTTACTGCATTGCTGTTAGTAGTTAAAAAATCTATTATCCTATTAAGTTTTCCAGTTGAGTTAAAGTTAGACTAATTCTTGTTTCATTTGTTTGTATTTTGACTGTGGAATAAGAATTAAGTGTATTTTGCTTAAAGCCGAGTAGCATAACCAATCCAATTACATCTCGAACACAGCACCTCACACTTGCCTTTAAATAAGATAAAAGTTAGTGTCTAGGCTATCTCCTTGATACAATTGGAGGGGGTTGGTCTGGTCCATAACAGTCTGTCTATTTTGGGTTGAGGTGTGGTTTGAGTACAGCCAGATCAGTCTTGGCTATGATGATTTCACCCTCCACTACTTCCTTCTTAGCACAGACCCTGCAACGTACACTTATTTTCTAAGCTTATTTTGTTTCTTGGATAGGCACTTGTACAGGATGTCCCGGAAGCTAAGCAGTATTTGTGAAGTCAAGTCAAACATGATTCATTTGTAACTTCAGGAGATATTAATTAAAGGGTCATTTTGAAAATACAGTAAGATAGGTCTTGTAATATGTTTGCGTATTAATCACATCTCCAAAAAGACATTGGCAGAACAGGTTTACACAAAATGAAATTAAGAATAAATTACAGAATCAATTTATACGTGTTAGACAAGAGGCAGTCTTTCTTTGCCAAAGTGAAATTCTGATTAATGGGTACTAAGATTTAAAGGTACTGTAAAAGCTCTTACACCTTCTGCAATAAAACGTTGCACTCGATATGACAAAAAAATCATTCCAGTAAGACACATTTTAGTCTCAAAGGGAAACATTTTAGATAACCTGAATGTAGAAAATACTGATATCGCTAAATCTAAAAGCATCTATAACCTGCCTATTTATAGAAATTAAATGCTTATTCATCAAATTGACAAATCTAATCTGTAGTTTTGCAAACATTACTGCCTTGAAGTTGGACAGTGATATCATTAATTGTAAAATTCATTCAAAAATTCTCTGTACAATATTTTAAACGAGCTAGAACCCAAATATAATGTACAGAGATATTGATTAATAATATTAAAGCTGTCATGTTTTATGACTAATCTACATGTAATCCGTTTATGTACCACTGTTGATAAATTGCTGTTAGACGTCTTGTTAGTTTTAGATAAACAGCACAGATTTTTTGACTTGCCTTTCAGACTTATGTCTGACATATTAATGGCATCAGAAATTGAAATGAATGGGGCCTGTCGGAAATGGGTCTTGGTGACCATTTTAGCAACTAGAATCCTGACAGGCTAGAAAATTGAGCAACCAATGAGTTGAAGGTATCAGGCATACATACTTGGAATCAGATTTCTGTGAACACTGCAGAATATTTGGCCCATTAGTTTCTTAAATAGACATAATTCCATGCAGACCATTACCTTCTGTGCCTGGAATCTAGATATTGTATGCCCAGCATGGACAGCTCCATGCCAAGAGGATGAATTCATATCACCTGTATTATCATCTCCACTTTGTGCCTCCTGCAGAACTTAGTCAGAAAACTTGATCTTTGAGAATTGCTGGCATGAACCCATCTTTCATTGTCCCTGAGTGCAGCGTATTGGAGCATTAATACAGAGTGAACCATCCCACAGTTATGTCCCTTGCAGTTAAACAATAAAGAAAAAACTTAGACTTGATCCATTTGCTATGATACTTACTGCTTCTGATTTTGGAGGTATAGGGGGTGGGCTCGGCATTCTCGACTCTCCCATTTTTAACATAGTCAGGTGAGTTGTCAGAACAGGATCCTCATTGGGGGACATGGAAGAATGAGAGTAGAAAGAGATGGAGCTCTGATCTGTCTTGTTCTCACTTTCTGTCACCACACCACAGGAATCCTTTGAATTATCAAGTGTTTGATTGGTCCATAGTTCCTCATAGGGAATTTCAGGCTGCTCTTGAGTCCTGAAGTAATTTTCTGTCCAGTCAGGTGTCATATATTCTCTGTCCACGTCAGCCACCTCTGGAGGAGTTAGTAATTCATGTGGCATGATCTGCTGCTCCCCAATTGAATCCCTACAATTCTGGAAGGTAACCTCCCCACTGTTTTGCAACACAGCACCGCTGAAAGCACACAGGGAGAGCCTTTGAAATGATTGAGTCAGCTCGTTCTGGGCATAATTCAGTGAATTAGTTGTATATCCTTGCAAGCAAACTCTGATTCTTCTTGGACTAGTGCAGTCATCAGTAAAATCTGTTTTAACTTCTCGGACTGCCTTTGAGTACTCATCAGCATTGAAACACTCCTGGCTAAACAAAGTTATTTCTTGCACTAACCTCTCATAAAGAGGGTTGCCTCGGATTAACCCTTCAGGAAGCACAAACCTGGGCATGTCTGAAAGCAGCAGAAAGTGCAAAGGGATAATGTCATCCTTACGAATGATACAGCACAAGACTACAGTCTTTGATATAATACTGACAAGTTTATAGCGATGTCCCTCACGGATACAATGGAGGTCATAAGAGTTGCGGGGTGGACGAGAAGGAACGGTGACATTGACTGGTAGTCGAACCTTTTCAATAATACTGCGGATGGTGTGCTCTCCTTCCTGCATCTGCATCTCAAGGGGACTACGAGTACTGAACTTTCCCCGGCACTGGAAGGGAAGGCTAAGGCTCTCATTGGTCCTGTGGTTCATGCAGATGAGGCATGGCATCTTGCCTTTGACCTGTTTGCTTAGAGTGCTCGTTTTGCCCAATTTTCGCAATAGGGTGTTGAAGCGGGATTTTTCTTTTACTGTCTTGGCACAGAGAATCTCAGCCTGGCCCATCAGTGTCAGCTCATCACCAGCCTGCAATGTGAAGTTGTAGACCTCACTATCTTCACTGAATTCACCAGAGACCACCTGAAAAAACAACAAAATTTAAAACTGTTCAAGACGGCCAAAATAACTGTGAATACATTTAAATGTCCATTTGCAATAAATACCAGGATTCCATTTGCCTTTCTTATTACCTACTGCACCTGCATACCCCACCTTCTGTGATTCATGCACCAGGACACCCAGATCCCTCTGCACTGATGTACTTTGAATCGGTTTCTCATTTAAATAATTATTTTATTTTTCTGGCCAAAATGGACAACCTCACACTTATCCACATTAAACTCCACCTGCCAGATTTTGGCCCATTCTCCTAGCCTATCAATATCTAGCTGTAAAATCTTTATCTCTTCATCACAGTCTGCTTTCCCACCTATCTTTACATGAATTTTGTTACACTCTATCCCTGCTTACAGATCATTTATATAGATTGTAAATAGTTGAGGTCTGAGAACTGAACCCTGTGACACCCTACTAGTTATGGTTCAGCACCCAGAGAAGGACCCCTTTATTCCCAACCCTCCACTTTCTGTCAGTAAGGCAATCTTCTATCTAAGTCAATGACCAATGCCATTTGTGTTGGGATATTTGCAACAGGTTGGAGTTTTCCCATTCTTTACATGTCAATGCAACCACTTATCTATTTCCTGTTCTTCACAAAGTACTCCCCTTTCTTGATAGAGCCCTCCAGTTCACCCATAGTTTCAGCTATAAGCTGCTCTTTAAAACCCAAAGCTTTCCTTGTCGAAGATTCTTCTCAATACCATTTCTCCCAAGCAGCAGAGGTGCAGAGAAATACAGTGACTCGATTTCTTCAGACCTGACAAATGCACATTCCACCACTCCTTCACCATTCATAGCATCAAATAGTGGGAAGATAAATCTGGCACCAGCAGAATCTGTGCCATCCTTGGCTTTAACCACCCCTGTCCCAGTCTGGGTGTCCAGCTGGTCCTGGGGAAATTCAACTTTAGGATTGCACTGAGAGATCAGAAGAATGATGGTCTTTCCAGCAATGACCTCCAGCCACAGGGACAGACACATGTGCTGCATCAAGGTTTTTCAGCTCACTAATGAAGGTGCTGGCCCTGACCACATCCAGTACAAATATTTTGTTTGTGTTGTAGACACCAAGTTCCTTGAAAACTTCTGATGTAATTAGTCTAGCAGATTTCACAGGATTGGAGATGATACAGATCATGGCCTCTGAGCACAAGCCTCTGTTAAAACTGCAACTATTGTAGCATTAGCATTTAACAGATCATCTTGAGTCATGCCACATTTCCAAGGTATTCCAGCAGGAATAATCACTAGCTCACATCCTTTCAGGGTATCAGGCAGCTGTTTGGCACCCAAATAACCAGTAATCTTTGCCCTGGTCCCAGTGTGACTGAGATCAGCTGCAACACCAAGTGTGAGAGCAATATTATAGAGCAAGGTCACTCACAAGAGGACTGTTCTTCAGTAGCAAAGAACGTGGCTGTCCAATGCCACCTGAGGCTGCTAATACTGCTACCATGGCATTGTTAGGCAAGGAGACAGGGAAAGTCTGGCCAAATGCAGCAGCAGCAGGTCTAGTGACACAGAAGAACAATTTGAGCAGCAGCCGAACCCTCAACAACAATGACTTCAATGAATTCCAGCCAATGGACTCTCCACAGGGCACACCCTAACCTACTGGGCCCAGGCCATCTGCCAATCCGTGAATAGTCTCCTTCTGTTCCTTATGGTCTATATGTATCAGCCAATGGATCAGTTCAACACAGAACACCATTACAATAGCATCATCTGAAGGCATGACATGGAAAAAGTTGACACAGCTATTGGATTTGAATTAAAATGATGTTTCTGTATCTACCCATTCAATGCAAAATGTTACATTACTCAGGATCTTGCATCCAGACAATAAAAAATGGGCTTCAGACTCAGCTTTAATTCATCTTGGAATGATCCATCTTTACTTCAAGCAGCAAAAGGAAGTTTAAACAAGGAAAGAAGGGAAAAAAATATTTGCAGTTAGTGAATACTAAAACAAAGCTGATATCAGCGCTTAAGCAGAAAGTAAGGAACAGTCATTTTATTGCAAGTTGGAAGAATCTCCAAACAAGCTTGTCTTCTGTAGTACAGCACAGAAAGGGGCCTTTTGATCCATTCTGCCTGTGTCAGCTCTCTGAAAGAGTTATCCAATTAATCCCAAACCCCTGTTCTTTCTACATAGACCAGAACAACCTCCCCCTTCAATTCCTTTTCAACTATTCAATTTTCATTTGGAAATTACTGAACCTACTTTCCCACTTTGCAAGTCATGCATATCACATAATGAGAAATTATTGTTTCAATCTGTTTTTTTCATATCAACTCTTTTTCTTTGTCAATTATCTTAAATCTATAACCTCTTGCTATTGATCCTTCTACTAGGTTCTCCTTATTTGTTTGATTCTTCTTGATTTCAAATACTTTTAACAAACCTCCTCGTCTCTGGTCTAATAGCAACAGTCACCGTTCCTGTACGAATTGAACATAGAACATAGAACGGTACAGCACAACACAGGCCCTTCAGCCCACAATGTTGTGCTGACCTATTATCCTACTAAGATCAATCTACCCTGCATACCCTACATTTTACTATCCTCCATGTGCCTATCCAAGAGTCGCTTAGAAGTGTCTAAAGTATCTGACCACTCGAAGTGGTTGAGCAAGGGAACCGTGGTTTACTAAAGAAGTTGAATCTCTTGTCAAGAGGAAGAAGGAGGCTTATGTAAAGATGAGGCGCGAAGGCTCAGTTAGGGCGCTTGAGAGTTACAAGTTAGCCAGGAAGGACCTAAAGAGAGAGCCAAGAAGAGCCAGGAGGGGACATGAGAAGTCTTTGGCAGGTAGGATCAAGGAAAACCCGAAAGCTTTCTATAGGCATGTCAGGAATAAAAGAATGACTAGAGTAAGATTAGGGCCAGTCAAGCACAGTAGTGGGAAGTTGTGCGTGGAGTCCGAAGAGATAGGAGAGGTGCTAAATGAGTATTTTTCATCAGTATTCACACATGAAAAAGACAATATTGTCGAGGAGAATACTGAGATACAGGCTATTAGGCTAGACAGGATTGAGGTTCATAAGGAGGAGGTTTTAGCAATCCTGGAAGGTCTGAGAATAGATATGTCCCCTGGGCCGGCTGGGATCCATTCTAGGATTCTCTGGGAAGCTAGGGAGGAGATTGCAGAGCCTTTGGCTTTGATCTTTATGTCATCATTGTCCACAGGAATAGTGCCAGAAGACTGGAGGATAGCGAATGTTGTCCCCTTGTTCAAGAAGGGGAGCAGAGACAACCCTGGTAATTATAGACCAGTGAGCCTTACTTCGGTTGTGGGTAAAGTGTTGGAAAGGATTATAAGAGATAGGATTTATAATCATCTAGAAAGGAATAATTTGATTAGGGATAGTCAACACGGTTTTGTGAAGGGTAGGTCATGTCTCACAAACATTATTGAGTTCTTTGAGAAGGTGACTAAACAGGTGGATGAGGGTAAAGCGGTTGATGTGGTGTATATGGATTTCAGTAAAGCATTTGATAAGGTTCCCCACAGTAGGCTATTGCAGAAAATACGGAGGCAATGGGATTGAGGATGATTTAGCAGTTTGGATCAGAAATTGGCTAGCTGTAAGAAGACAGAGGGTGGTGGTTGATGGGAAATGTTCATCCTGGAGTTCAGTTACTAGTGGTGTACTGCAAGGATCTGTTTTGGGGCCACTGCTGTTTGTCATTTTTATAAATGACCTGGATGAGGGCGTAGAAGGATGGGTTAGTAAATTTGCGGATGACACTAAAGTTGGTGGAGTTGTGGATAGTGCGGGAGGATGTTGCAGGTTACAGAGGGACATAGATAAGCTGCAGAGCTGGGCTGAGAGGTGGCAAGTGGAGTTTAATGCGGAAAAGTGTGAGGTGATTCACTTTGGAAGCAGTAACAGGAATACAGAGTACTGGGCTAATGGTAAGATTCTTGGTAGTGTGGACAAGCAGAGAGATGTCGGTGTCCATGTGCATAGATCCCTGAAAATTGCCACCCAGGTTGATAGGGTTGTTAAGAAGGCGTACGGTGTGTTAGGTTTTATTGGTAGAGGGATTGACTTTCGGAGCCATGAGGTCATGTTGCAGCTGTACAAAACTCTGGTGCGGCCGCACTTGGAGTATTGCGTACAGTTCTGGTCGCCGCATTATAGGAAGGATGTGGAAGCATTGGAAAGGGTGCAGAGGAGATTTACCAGGATGTTGCCTGTTATGGAGGAAAGGTCTTATGAGGAAAGGCTGAGGGGACTTGAGGCTGTTTTTGTTAGAGAGAAGAAGGTTAAGAGGTGACTTAATAGAGACATACAAGATGATCAGAGGATTAGATAGGGTGGACAGTGAGAGCCTTTTTCCTCGGGTGGTAATGGCTAGCACGAGGGGACATAGCTTTAAATTGAGGGGTGATAGATATAGGACAGATGTCAGAGGTAGATTCTTTACTCAGAGAGTAGTAAGGGCATGGAATGCCTTGCCTGCAGCAGTTGCAGACTCGCCAACTTTAAGGGCATTTAAATGGTCGTTGGATAAACATATGGATGATAATGGAATAGTGTAGGTTAGATGGGCTTCAGATTGGTTTCACAGGTCGGCGCAACATTGAGGGCTGAAGGGCCTGTACTGCGCTGTAATGTTCTATGTTCTACTACCACTGCCTGCAGCACATTCCACGCACCCACCACTCTCTGTGTGAAGAACCTACCTCTGACATCTCCCCTATACCTTCCTCCAATCACCTTAAAATTATGCCCCCTCATAATAGTCATTTCTGCCCTGGAAAAAAGTCTCTGACTATCCATTCTATCTATGCCCCTCATCATCTTGTAAACCTGTACCAAGTCACCTCTCATCCTTCTTCAATTCAATGAAAAAAGCCCTAGCTCCCTCAACCTTTCCTCATAAGACCTGTCCTCCAGTCCAGGCAGCATCTTGGTAAATCTCCTCTGCACCCTCTCTAAAGCTTCCACATCCTTCCCATAATGAGGTGACCAGAACTGAACACAACAGATGAAGTTTTTCATCTCAAAGTTCATTCCAGTATATCTCCTCTGCACCCTCCTTAACACCCTTTCTCGGGTATGGTGTCCAGAATTGGCCACAATCATCCAGCTGAAGCCTAACCTGGGTTTTACAAAGGCTCATTGTAATGATATGTTATTTGTACTCTACCTGGTATATTGTTCTCTGGGTGCAGCAGAGCATTTCAGTCTGCGAATGGCCACACTTCGATATCTTTTGGGAACTAAATTGATCCCAACAATGATCAGCATTGTGCAATAGTTTGCATGCATTACAGTACTTTTCCAACAGAGAAAATGGCATAACATTTAAACACATGTCCTCTGTGGTCATATTTTTGTATTCCAAATCAATGAGAATGGTAGACTGGGATGATTCTTTTCAAGGAAATTTCCTTCAAAAGATAGGAAAGAAATAACGTGCATCTGCTTTGGCATTGATTGGCAGATACTCAGCTTTGAAATAGCAGAAATAGTCATTGTGTGTCAGTGAAAACAGAAGTCTTTCTATCTAACAGCAAGTCTACTATGAATATTTGGTGGGGTTTCAAAAGCTTCATCATAGGTTGATATGGACAAAGCTTATAGGAGCCAAAAATCTTTGCTGTGGTTTCTTGTTTGCTTACATACCTAATCGGCACTTAAAGTACTCCCCCCTTGAATCAGCAGTAATGTCATTGGGCCAATAAGAGACACGGGGTTGAGTCTCACCATGGTCAATGGCGAACCGACACAGAGTATCACTCCAAAGCTTGTGATTTCAAATAAACCTGTTGGACCATACCCTGGAGTCGTGTGACTTATCACCTTGTCCACCGCAGCCCAACACCGGCACCTCCACATGATGGCTACACTCACCTGACTTTATAAGAAAGACAGGAGATATAATTGAGGTATATAAAATGCTAAAGGGGATTGACAAATTAGATGTCGAGTGGATGGTTCTCCTTGTGGAGAAATCTAGAATGAAAAGTCATAGTTTTTGACTAAGGTGTGGCAGATTTAAAAAGAGAAGTATTGTGAACTTGTGGAATTCACTCTCCCAGAGTACGGTGGGTGCCAGCACATTTATAAATTTAAGGAGGCGATAGGCAAATTTTTAATGCGTAATGGGTTAAGGGGTTAAAGGGAGTAGGCAGAAAAGTGGATAACAAGCATGGGGCTGGATGAACACAGCAGGTCAAGCAGCATCATAGGAGCAGGAAAACTTGACGTTTCGGGCCTAAACCCTTCATCAGAAATGGGGGAGGGGAAGAGGGTTCTGAAATAAATAGGGAGAGAGGGGGAGGCGGATAGAGGATGGATAGAGGAGAGGATAGGTGGAGAT
>JAHRHZ010000112.1:45325761-45363249 GCA_024137785.1 Ginglymostoma cirratum | reverse complement strand
GACTTGTCTGCCTCCTCTCCACCTATCCTCTCCTCTATCCATCCTCTATCCGCCTCCCCCTCTCTCCCTATTTATTTCAGAACCCTCTTCCCCTCCCCCATTTCTGATGAAGGGTTTAGGCCCGAAACGTCAAGTTTTCCTGCTCCTATGATGCTGCTTGACCTGCTGTGTTCATCCAGCCCCATGCTTGTTATCTCGGATTCTCCAGCATCTGCAGTACCTTTTATCTCAGGCAGAAAAGTGGAGTTGAGATCAAGGTGAGATTAGCCATGATCATATTAAATGGCACAGCAGGCTCAAGGGGATGAATGGCCTACTCCTGCTCCTAGTCATTATGGTCTTATGGCAATCATGTTGTAAAAAACCATCTGGTTCACTAATGAACTTAAGGGAAAAGAATCTGCCATCTTCACCTGATATGGACTGGTCTGTGAATCTAGACCCACATTAAAGTGGTTGACACTTAATTACTCTGTGGGCAATTAGGAATGGGCAATAAATGCTGAGCTGGCCGGTGAAACCCATCTCCCATGAATTATTAAGAAAATACTCCCTCAGAACTCATGAAGTGCGTCGTGAATCCAAAAAGTCATAAATCCCCCATTGATGCAAACAGCACATGGGTTAGGTGTGCATTTGGCAAGCTGCTGAGGTGTGCAGATCAGGTTTTCCTGAACTCAAATGGACATCTGGCCCTAAGTTTCTATTTACAATACTGATGATCTTGAAAGCCTTTTAACAGTCTTCTCAATTTGTCTCAGTTTCAAAGCCGAGTGTAGTACTTTCCCATGTTTTTATTTTTCTGAACTCTTCTAAAATTGTACTGTTAGTTTATTTTGTCACTCCTTAGTCTTCCTCCCAAAATGAATCTCTTCTCTACCGAGATGGTACAGGATTGCTAGTAAGTTAGTGAGATACACAATAAAATCCATTGATTATGTATACACGAGGGATGACTGGTAAATCACTCGTTCCCAGACAAGTGCTGTGCTTGAAGAAAAGCACAGGCCTGAGAATTGGCTTTATGGTGCAATCTCCAATTCCACTCTCTTTCAGTGCTCCCCCTTCCTCCTAACGCAGGATTAAAAAAATTTATCCTTGGATTCAAACTTGGAGAAAAAATAATAAAGAACATGTGGACTCATTTGTAGGATTAAACTTGTATCTATAATTAAAAGTTTTTATTTATTCAGAGCAATGTGGGCATTATTGGCTAGGTAAGCACTTATTGCTCATTCCGAATTATCCCTAAGAAGGTGATGTTGAGTAGTCTTCTCGAATTGCTGCAGTCCTTGGTGTGTAGTTACACCTAGAATACAAGGAATGGAATTCCATAGTTCCAAGTCAGGATAATGTTGGGCTTGGAGAGGAAGTCGCAGGTCATGGTGTTCTCATGCATCTGCTATCCTTGTCCTCCTTGGTGGTAAAGGTTAAATATTTGAAAGGTGCTCTTTAAGGACCGTCAAGGAAGGGGCTGTGGTGCACCTTGTAAATGGTACACGCAGCTGACACCATGAACCACTGGTGGAGGAATGAATATTTAAGGTAGTAGATCAGCTTATTTGTCCTTGATGGTGTCAAGTTTCTTAAATGTTGTTAGAGCTGATTCATCCATTCAAGTGCACAGTTTTCTACCACACTCTTGACTTGTTCTTTGTAGGTAGTGAACAAGCATTGTGTAGCCATGACATTAGTTGTTCACTGCAGCATTCCCAGCTTCCGACCTGCTCTAGTGACCTCAGCATTTAGTTTTGGATCTATGGAAATCCTCAGAATATTGATAGTGGGGCATTCAGTAATAGTAATATCATTGAATGTCATCAATGTGAATTCCTGTAT
This sequence comes from Ginglymostoma cirratum, assembly GCA_024137785.1. Taxonomy (NCBI): domain Eukaryota; kingdom Metazoa; phylum Chordata; class Chondrichthyes; order Orectolobiformes; family Ginglymostomatidae; genus Ginglymostoma; species Ginglymostoma cirratum. Next base: position 45,361,410 of record JAHRHZ010000112.1, on the reverse strand, counting down.
TTCAACTATATTAAAAAATTACCAACAAACTAATCACTTAGCTGGCTACACAAGAACTCCAACCAGATACGTGGGAAATGGATAATTTATACTGATTCACTTTTGTTTAAAACTATACTCATCACCACAATATTTTTATTTGCTTCATTCATTCAGGGGATGAGGGGGTCGCTGGCTAGACAGAATTTATTGCCCATCCTTAATTGCTCAGAAGGCAGTTAAGAGTCAACCAAATTGCTGTGGGTCTGGAGTCACATGTAGGCCAGACCAGGTAATAATGGCAGTTTCCTTCCCTAAAGGACATTAATGAACCAGATGGGATTTTCCGACAATCGACAATGGATTCATGGTCATCATTAGATTCTTAATTCCAGATATTTTATTCAATTCAAATTCCACCATCTGCTGTGGTGGGATTCAAACCCAGGTCCCCAGAACATTATCCGGGTCTCTAGATTAACAGTCCCGTGATAATACCACGAGGCCATCACCTTCCCACATTTGCAAAGGTTGTCTGCATTATATAATGTTAAACCACTATTTCTTTAAAATTCTAGTTTTGTTTTGCTTTACAACATGATCTTCATTTTCTAATATAGACATACACAAATAAGGAGGAATTATACATACATGCACTGAACAGCACACAGGAACATAAACACACATGGGAATACCATGTAGATTTTATGGGGAGGCGATGACCTTGTGGTATTATTATTGGACTGTTAATCCAGAGACCCAGATAATGTTCTGGGGACCCAGGTTCGAATCCCACTATGGTAGATGGTGGAATTTGAACTCAATAAATATCTGGAATTAAGAATCTGATGATGACCATGAATCCATTGTCAATTGTCGGAAAAACGCATCTGGTTCAATAACATCCTTTAGGGAAGGAAACTGCCATCCTTACCTGGTATGGCCTACATGTGACTCCAGACCCACAGCAATGTGGTTGACTCTTAACTGAAAGTTAGGGATCGGCAATAAATGCTGGCCTAGCCAGTGAACCCCTCATCTCATGAATGATTCTGATGCATATCGATACGAGAGCAAACACATAAACATGGGGATGCAAAAGGAAAAATATCAGTAATCTAAGGGTTTAGTTACTGTTACTTGCACTGTATATAAAATACTGATGATATTTTTGATAGTCCAGATACATGGCTAGACTTCATTAGGATTTTTGTCATGACTGGATGACTTTGAAATTTTTTTTCTCTGTTTATAACACTCTCCACGCTCCACACACTATGTTTGCATGCTAATGTATTTAAGCAATTGTATTCAAGCAAATGTATTCAACCAACCCACAAAACTTTGAAAAGCTGATAACTCAAAAATAACACAACCAGCACCAACTGTGGCCACAACGTGAAAGGTAGATGAAGAAATTATATTTATTTATATTTCATTGATTTTTAGGATAGTTATGAGTGGATGGGATCATTTACAATTGAATTTGTTTCTTTGTGTGTCATAGGCTCACATGACTTAGGGCAAGAATGGTTACAATGGAAAGGCAAAAGATACATGAACATGACATGATAAGAAGAAGACAAGGCGTGCTTGCAGGAAGGCAGACACTAAAGTTCGCTTGTATGTAGCGGAGGCTAATTACTTTCTAGAAACACTCAGCCAGGTGAAAAAGTTTGAAGACACCACATGCATGCAATAGGCAGGAGTTTTTAAAAAAGCAAACTGTCCAATCTGAAACAAATGGTTAGCAAAACGTACCCTAAGTCTTATTTTTAATAATTTGAGAGTACAATAGAGAGGATGCAATACAATCCACTATCATCCACCAAAAAAACACTTTTGGAACAGCATCTAATTGCATTGGTGAGGTGGGTGGCTGTCTGACAACTACACTGTTATTCAACTCCCTTATTTAACCCCTTATTTTGTTCACTGTTCGTATTAACTTGAAAAAGAAAATAGTGCATCAACTTCTGAACAAATATGCAATGTAGAAGCTTTTTGCAGGACGGACATTTACATGAGGAAATGTGTAGAAGTTTGAATGGCTTCTTGATAAGTATATTCAATACTGTATACTGCGCAGGCTACAAGTATGGCCCACAACTCAGTCTATGCACTTATTGCAAAGCAAAACACACAACTCAGCCCTTTTCTAAAAACATTTAGATTTTTCAATAAACAGTGCAAAGGATTCTACACAAGGACTAGAATCTTAATGAGAAAGTTCTGTGGGGCTTTGCTAATGTGGCTTTTCATTCTGTACTGCAGCAATGAAAAGATTCCTGTATTTGTGAGGAAAGAGCGGGATATACTCTTAAAGTGGTACTAGTAAACACATCATTCTTAAAACTAATTTAAAGGAAATTCATCAACATCAGAGACAACATGTTGTATTTGTCCAAATATTCACTCATCATCCTTAAGTATTCCAATTGTTAAACGAATGAGAAAAAAAATCTTTGACTGGCTAATTTTAATGGAGACTAACTGGCACAACCAAAACTAATCAACATAGCTTTGCCATTTCACAAGTTGTAAAAAAAAAATCCTTCATGGGGTGTGGGCAATGCAGCCAAGGCTGGCATGTGCAGTTCAGCACTAATCGCCCTTGAGAAAGTGATGACGAACTGTGTCCTTAAACAACTGCAGTCCATCTAGTAAAAGTACACCCACAATGCTTTTAGGAAAGGAGTTTCAGGATTTTGATCGAGCAACAATGAAGAAATGGTAATATAGTTCCAAACCAGGATGGTATATGACTTGGAGGGGAAATTGCAAGTGGTGGTGTTCCAATGTGTCTGCCACCCTGTCTTTCCAGTATGTGTTGGGAGTTATGGGTTTGAAAGGTGCTTCTGAAAGAGCCTAAATGAATTACTGCCATGCATTTTGTAAATAATACACACTGCTGCCCTCTGTATTGTTCAATTTCTAGCCAACATTAACCTCCAGGATGTTGATAGGAGATTTAATGATGGCAATTCTAGTCAATGTCAAGGAGAGATACTTAGATTCTCTTGTGTTGGAGATGGTCATTGCCTGGTCCTTGTGTGGTATGAATGTCACTTGCAACTAATCAGTCCAAGTCTGAATGTTGTCCTGGTCTTGATGTATACTGAATAGACTACTCCAGTATCTGAGAATCATAAATGAAGCTGACTATAGTGCAATCATCAATGAGTATCCCACTTCTAACCTTATGATGGAGCATGTGATGAAGTAACTGAAGATCACTGGGTAGGACACTACCCTGAGGACCTGTAATAGCCACAACAATCTTCCTTTGTGATCAGTACGACTCTAACTTGTGGAGAGATTTCCACTAATTCCCACTGGTTCCTCAAAGATAATTTAAAACACTCAAACTGAATGTATCCAGGGTAAACATGAATTGGTCACGTTTAGTCCATATAAAATAACAATATCAATAACAATAGTGGTCTCCTCTACATTGGGGAAACAAAGCGTAGACTGGGTGACCGCTTCGCAGAACATCTATGTTGTGCTTGCACAAAAGACCCTGAGATACCTGTTGCCTGCCATTTTAACACACCATCCTGCTCCCTGGCCAACAACTCCATCTCTGGCTTGCTGCAGTGTTCCAGCGAAGCCCAATGCAAGCTGGAGGAACACCACCTCATTTTCTGCTTGGGGACCCTGCAGCCCTCTGGACTCAATATTGAGTTCAATAATTTTAGGGCATAAATTCTCCCATGTCCCAGCCCCCTACCCCACACACCAGGCCTTGTTATCACATAGCCTGCCATTACACACCCCCTGTTGTTAGTCACTAACAGTCCCCATTAACAACTATTCACCCTCCCAGCCTGATCATCATCAAGTCTTTGTCTGTAGAGCTGCTCTTCTCTCTCTTCAGGCTCTTCCTCCCTTTTTTCTGCATATCAACTGACGTTTTCCCATCCACCATCAGTTTTGAGAAAGTGTCACCGGACCCGAAATGTTAACTCTGATTTTTTCTTCACAGATGCTGCCAGACCGGCTGAGCTTTTCCAGCAACTTTGGTTTTGTTTCTGACTTGTAGCATCCACAGTTCTTTTGTTTTTTATTGAGTTTGCGTAATAGTTGTGATAGCTTCAAAAACAATGCCACCAAGAAGAAATGACCAACCTTGCAGACAAGACTAATGCATCCATTTCTCTTTCTCCCTTCTATGAATCTGTGAAATGCCACCAATTAGCCCAGAGGATGTTATTAGTTAATAACTGATTGCTAATGACTGTATATTGGGCTACCTTTATCTCCAGACTTCTGTTCCTTTATTTGTATAGAAGGAAAATACAACTTAATCAGAAAATCTACTCTTCCAATATTTCTCATAATGTACTGATCGTTTCCATGCATCTTTTCAGTTTGCAATGAAGACGACGCTTAGGCATTGAAATTGATCAATTTAATATATGCTTCTATTATTTACATGAAAAAGATGCTTTCCAGTAGTAAGATATTTCGTTTTTAGCAGTATTTTCTCTTATGAGTAAATGCACGAAAAATTCCAAATCGTTCTTTCTGAAAAGATAAATCTCACTTTTCACATCACTGACCTTTACGCTGAATGTTATTGCCTCCATAACGAAAACTCGATCTGGAAAAACACTGGCCACTTCCTCAACACTGTTAAAATACTGCACAGGCTCCCTGACATCTCGATCCTGATCCAGCAACTTAAACTTTCCTAGGAACAGAACCACAAAGGTTGAGTGAAAATATGAAATTAAAATCACATTACTGATAAATTTCACTGATACCTTTCAAAACCAAGATGTGGTTTTGGACAATAGCTGGGGTTTTAGTTGTGCAATAATAAAAATTTGAAAAGGTATTGATACATTGGGGGATGGAGATAAGGAATTTCAATGTTGATAAATATGAAATTTCCACTTTGAACTTAAAAGGGATCAAAAGGGTATTTTCTCTATTACACAAAACTAGAAACAGTGCAGGTCCAAAGAGACTTGGGCTTCAAGTACATAAATAATTAAACAGGCACAGAAATAATGACAAAAAGCTAATGGAATGCAAAGCTATATAAAAGGAGAATGGAATACGAGGAGATAGAAGTCATATTCAGTGAAGCAAATCCCTGATTAGATGACAGCTGCAGCAAGTGACCAGTTCTATGTACCATTTTTTATAAAGCATATACTGGAGACTCTACGACGTAGGTTTACCAGAATGAAACCTGGATTGCAAGGGTTAATTTAAAAAGAGAGATTCTACAAACTAAGTCTGTATCTCTTGAAGTTTTAATGTTATGTGGTGATTGATCATAATCTTCAAGATGTTTAAGGGAGCAGGTAAGGTAGTGCGGGTGAAACGTTCTGCCAGTCAGGAATCATTGCACTAGGAGGCTGTGTCAAAAATTAGAGCCAGCCTTCTCAAGAATGAAGGTAGGAAAGTCTTCACACAAGGTTTGTAAAAGTTTGGAACTATTGCAAAAAAAGCAATTTGTGCGAGATTAATAGTTTTTAAGGTGAGTTTGTTAGATTCTTGTGAATTAAGGTTATTAATAGATATGGAGTGAAGGCAAGCATATGGAGTAAGCTCTCAATTCAGCCAAGACCTCCCTGGTGGTACAGGTACAAGGAGCTAAATGGTCTGATTCATCTCTACATTTCCATATTTCTAAATTAGTTAATTTAGACGGAAAAACATCATGTTTATGGAATATATTTTTGTTGCTGTACATATGCATTGATGTAGACTTCTGATGCAGAACCTTCTTTGTTTATAGTTCAATATTGCTTGAATCCATCACAAGAAGAATTTTTCCTAATCTCAAAACAAACATTCCAAAACTTGTACACAAAGCAATATTGGGATAACAAGGTGTGGAGCTGGATGAACACAGCAGGCCAAGCAGCATTATAGGAGCAGGAAAGCTTGACGTTTCGGGCCTAGAACCTGATGAAGGGTCTGATGATGCTCCTATGATGCTGCTTGGCCTGCTGTGTTCATCCAGCTCCACACCTTGTTATCTCGGATTCTCCAGCATCTGCAGTACCTTTCACCTCTGATACAAAGCAATATTGATCTACTATATATAATCCATTTAAACATCAAATTTATGAGACCCATTTTTAAACAAAAATGTCAAGTAATTGACTTTTACAGGAGTAACGGTTCAGCAGCTTATTTTCAGATTACAGGCCATCTGGCCCTTTCAGCCTGCTTCGCCATTCAATAAGATCATGGCTGATCGTTTTGTGGCCTCAGTTCCACTTACCCACCCTCTCACCATAACCCTTAATTCCTTTACTATTCAAGAAATTATCTATCTTAGCTTTAAACTATTCAAAGAGGAAGCCTCAGCGACTTCACTGGGCAGGGAATTCCACAGATTCACAACCCTTTGGGTGAAGAAGATCCCCCCTCAACTCAGTCCTAAATCTGCTCCTCTTCATTTTGAGGCAATGCTGTCTTGTTCTAGTTTCATCAGCCAGTAGAAACAACCTCCCTGCTTCTATCATATAGAAACATATGAATTACGAAGGAAATAGATAAGATTCCCCTTCATTCTTCTAAATTCCAATGAACATTATCCCAGTGTACTCAGTCTCTCCTCATAAGCCAACACTCTGAACTCTGGAATCAACCTGGTGAGTCTCCTCCACACCCACTCCAGCGTCAGTACATCCTTTCTCAAGTAAGGAGACCAAAACTGCATGCAGTACTCCTCACCAGCACCCTATATCACTGCAACATAACACCCCCAATGCCCTGCTTTTAAACTCAATCCCTCTAGCAATGAAGGACAAAATTCCATTTTCCCTCTTAATTACCTGTGTACCTGCAAAATAACCTTCTGCGATTCATACACAAGGACACCCACAGCAGCATGCTGCAATTTTTTACCTTTCGTATAACAGTCCTTTTTACTGTTATTCCTACCAAAATGGATGACTTCATATTGATCAACATTGTACTCTATCTGCCAGACCTTTTCCCACTCAAACTATCTATATCCCTCTGCAAGCTTTCAGAGTCCTCTGCACACTTTGCTCTACCATTCATCTTAGTGTCATCCTCAAACTTTGACACACTACACATGGTCCCCAACTCCATATCATCTCTGTAAATTATAAACAATTGTGGTCCTAACACTGATCCCTGAGGCACACCACTAGCCACTGACTCTCAACCAGAAAAGCGCTCATTTATTCCCACTCTTTGCTTCCTGTTAGTTAACCAATCCTCTGTCCATGCTAATACATTACCCGTAACACTGCGCAACTTTATCTTACGCAGCAGCCTTTCGTGCAGCACCTTGTCAAATGCCTTTTGGAAATCTAGATAATGGGAGAAGTTGCATCCATGCCAACCATTTATTATTCTTCCTTTTTATTAAAGAGCCTCCACCAATACACAGACTGTAAGAGATGGTAAAGCAGCCTCGTCTGTCCAGATGTAAAGGAAAAAGTTGCACCATTGAAAAATATTTTGTCGATAGCTTGAAGCTCTAGACATACAGTTACAGGGTTTGCATGGAACAGGCCTTTGCAAGCCCTCTATCAGCAAAGCCTGAGCTTCATGTCTCCATTGGCCTTGGCAACGGTTGTGGACATTTATTGATAAGTTGTTGTGGAAGTTGGGTCTTATATCCTGCTTCAATGTGCACTGCTCATTGCTGCTCTGTACAATCTTATTTTCACCCACCAAAATCAAAATTAATCTATATTTTTCTTGCCTTAATTGACAAGCATGAACTTGAAGAATTATGCTATGTGTAACAGTTTTAATGAATAATTAATTGTTGTTTTTGATGAGATTGTAGAGAACAAAATAGTGTATTGAAATGGCAGGCAAATGGAATCTCAAGGTCACCATGTTCCCTGGCCAACTTCTCTGTCTCAGGCTTGCTGCAGTGCTCCAGTGTGAAGCTCAACGCAAGCTGGAAGAACAACATTTCCCCCATTTCTGAAGAAGGGTCCCGACCCAAAACGTCAACTTTCCTGCTCCTCTGATGCTGCTTGGCCTGCTGTGTTCATCCAGCTCCACAACGTTTTATCTCTGGAAGAACAACAGTTCGGTTTTTGCTTGGGGCCCTGCATCCTTCAAGACTTTATATCAAGTTCAACAATTTTATGGCACCTTACCCCGCCCACACGCCAGGCCTTGTCATCACATGGGCTACTACTACAACCAGCCCATTGTTAGCTACTAATGCGGGTGCCCATTAATAGTTATTGATTCTCCCAGGCTGACCATTACCCATTCCTTTGTCTGCCCTACTGTTGTAGTCTCTCTCTGGGCTCCATTTCCATATATCATTTATTCTTCCCCTTTCATCCTATCCCATCTCCAGCATATATGCCGATCTTTTCCTAGTCTGTTGTGAAGAAAGGTCACTAGACTCAAAACGTCAACTCTTCCCTCTCTCCATAGATGCTGCCAGACCTCTGCGGTTATCCAGCAATTTTATTTCCAAGTATTTCCAGCATCCACAGTTCTTTGTTTATTTTTATCTGGAGTATACTTGGAATTTCATTCGTTTTTAATCATTCATATGATATGAATGTCACTGTCCAATATTTATTATTCATCTTCATTTGCCCTTCAGAAACTAGTGGTGAGCTGCTTTCTGTGTTATTAGGTCAGTGATAATCAGGGCTGTGGGGGCAGGTTTTGTACACAGCAATGATGTCAGAATGATGATAGGTTTCCAAGTCAGGATGATGACAATGACAAGAGGTATCTGTATGTCTAGGCTCTGCGCCCATTACCTCAGTGTACATGCTTTCACTGCTGGGGAGCGCTGCTAGGTTAGAAATGGTATGTTCCGTATTTAGCAGCAGGAGAGGCTGGTGGTCTGGTGGCTGGACGATGTCAAGATATATTCACCATTGGTGACTATCTGGTGAGCTCATTGTCTTGGTTTGGCACTGCTGCCCCAGGTTCTTGGAGTCGGAAGCTGAGAATTCACCAATCTAGTCAGCTGCTTGCAATCTCTGAAGATTGTTCAAGGGTCTCCTGAACCCACTTGGTACCATGATGTTTCTCCTCCTATCCATCTCATTAAAGTTTCCAGCAACTCATCCTACACCTGAGGCCTCTCTCTGCCCTGGTTTTCCATCTCCCCTTTTATAAATATCACAATAATATTTCGCAGCAACTATCTATTAGATAGAGACTGACTTTGAAAACAGAAGGTTGGCTGCATCACCTACAACTGGCAAATGCTGCTCAACTATCTGCTGAGTGCCAAAACAGTCATCATGGAAATATTCAGAACAAAACTACATTCAGAAAAACAAAGTGGCAGCAATAAATTTTCTTGCATGCAACCTGGTCATGAAATGCAACCCCTTGCAGCCAAAATCTAGCACAGACCCATTTTTAGTCTCATCTCAATGTGAAGCAGTTAGAACATCTAGTTCCATCGATGTAAACAATTTTTATTACCCTTTTCTAACTGCCAGCAATACCCTGGTCAGTTAATTAATTGGTTTCAAAGCACAATTTCTTTAAATACAAATCTAACTATTAAATTAAAGAACTCTCTCCTACTTTTCTCTTTTCTTTCCTGTTCCTCACTCAATGACCCTCGTCTCTATGGCACAGTTTCTCTTGCTTAGTCTCTCTCACCTTAGTAACTTTGTCATTCATTCAGAAGGATTTTTTAACAAAACCTACATGACGTTAAGCAGAAGCAACGTCATGTCATCAAAACACTTATTTTTCTCTTCTGTATATTTCTTTAAATAAATATTTAATATTAATTCTACGTCATCATCTTTTTTACAAAAGCATTTGAAATAAAGTTAATGAGTACAAAATGTGGGATTCTAAAGGAAATTATTCTAAATGTACAGTTAATGAAACACTACTGACACACCCTGAGAAGTTAGCTTTACTGTGTATGTTTGAAGTGTGGAACCAAATTCAGTTTATTTTGGACAAAAGTATTAGGGTCAAGACCATTTTTTTGGAAAATGTTAAGATTTTCAAGTAAAATGGGTACATCATTAAAAGATGCAAAACATGAGTCAATGGATTATGTCAGCACGATGGCTCAGCGGTTAACACTGCTGCCTCACAGCACCAGGGACTCGGGTTCAATTCTGACCTCAGGTGACTGTCTGTGTGGAGTCTGCACATTCTCCCAGTGTCTGTGGGTTTCCTTTGGGTGCTCCGGTTTCCTCCCACTGTACAAAGATGTGAAGGTTAGGTGGACTAGCCATGGGAAATGCAGGGTTACAGGGATAGGGTGGGGGGTGAGTCTAGGTGGGATGCTGTTCGGAAGGGTGATGGGACTTGATGGGCTGAATGGCCTGCTTCTATTCTGCAGGGATTCTGTGATTCATTCAAGTGCATGATTTTGAAAATCTAGGCATGACAGACAGACTCGAGAGACAGTCTGGGAACATTAGAAGAAAACAGTAGAAGTCAAAACCAAAACAGTCTGCTAACCAAACATGCTGTATGTGGAAGAGATGCTATTGGCCCTGCACTTGCACTATCATCTCCACAGCGCTTTACAGTGCACCAGACTGCCAAAGGTCATCATGTACACATGTTGTAGCCACTTAATTGAAGAAAATAATGTACATCATAACAGGAGCCCTCCTCAGGTTTCCTGTCCTTGCAAACATCAATCCTCTATACACCTGCTGACTAACAAAAACTCACAACAGGTTGAAATTACCTTGTTGTACCTCTCTTACCGCTGCGTGACCACCTTTCAATTCACTGTCGTGTGCCTTCCATCTTGGCATTCCATATGGAGCAACCCTTCTCAGCAAGATCTACCAGCGCACACCCTTTGGATCAAGGAGAGGGAAACATGGGAAGTTACTAACGAGGACCATCTGATGAGTCCCATTAATCAAATAGCCACAGCGAGAGTGGTTCTCACCAATGGATTATGCCTCTGGTGCAAGCCAACCTTCACTGCCAAGGTCTGAATACATTTCCCTCATGCTTTTGTGGACAGAGAGAAACACAATTTTGCACGGTTGATAATAATTACTCCTCAGTAATAAAGAGTGGATTAATCATCTTAAACTCAGCAAATGCGAAGACTATTGATTGACTTTTAGGATTCGCATTGACTGAATTAAAAAGTGATTAAACTATTACTTATTTGCATCTTTAATTTTAAATAATTATTCAGGATAATAAAACTTCCAGTTACTGAGAAAAAATGCCATTTGCAAATAATTTCAGAAGTATTCCATGCAATTTGTATGTAGCTAATATAGAAGCATAGAAATGATACAGCACAGAGGGGGCCATTTGTCCCATCTTGTCCATGCTAATGTAAAGACACCAAGATCTCCTTCCTAATCCCATCTTTCTGTACACAACACATAGCCCTGCAGCTTACAGCACTTGAGATGCAGATCCAGGTACTTTTTAAAAGAATGTAGGGACCTCTGCCTCCACCACCGACTCAGGCAGCAAATTCTAGACACCCATCACCCTCCGCGTAAAACCATTTTTCCTCACGTCCCCCCAAACGTTTTGCCACTTTGCTTGAATCTATGACCCCTGGTTTTGAACCCTCTGCCAAGGGAAGCAGGTTCCACCTGTCTACTCTACAGATACCCCTCACAATTTTGTATGCCACAATCGTGTCACCCCTCAGCCTTCTCTATTCCAAGGAAAACAACCTCAACCTCTCTAGTATCTCCTTGTAGCTACAGGTCTCCAGCCCTGACAACACTCTAGTAAATCATCTCTGCAACCTCTCCAGAGTAATTCCATCCTTCCTATAATGTGGTGACCAGAACTGCACACAATACTCCAGTTGTGGCCTCACCAGTGTCTTATACACTTTTATCATTATATACCTACTTCCGTATTCTCTACAAAATAAATCTGAAAGAACTGCGGATGCTGTAAATCAGAGACAAAAATAGAAATTGCTGGAAAAGCTCAGCAGATCTAACCTTCAGGGACCTGTGCACTTGCACGCCAAGATCTCTCACTTTATCCAACCCGCTCAGTATATTCCCATTTATTGGGTATTCCCTTTTACTGTTTGACCTCCTTAAATGCATTACTTCACACTTGTCAGAGTAGAACTCCATCTGCCACTTTACTGCCCATTCCACCAACCCATCTTTACCACTTTGGAGCTTACAGCTATCCCCCTACACTATTCATCACACGGCCAATTTTTGTGCTGTCTGCAAATTTCCTAATTGTGCCCACCACCCCCACCACCCAGCGTTCAAGGCCACATTGTTAATGTATAAAACAAATGACACCAGGTTATAGTCCAACAGGTTTATTTGAAATCACAAGCTTTCAGAGTGCTGCTCCTTCATCAGGTGAAGTAGAGGGAAGCACACAGGCCCAGAGTTTACATACAGAGATGTGTATGCTTCCCACCATTTCACCTGACAAAGGAGCAGTGCTCTGAAAGTTCATGACTTCATATCAACCTGTTGGACTATAACCTGGTGTCGTGTGAATTAGAATCAGAATTAGAATCCCTACAGTGTGGAAACAGGCTCTTCGGCCCAACAAGTCCACACCGACCCATCCCCCTATAAACCACACACCCCTGAACACTATGGGCAATTTAGCATGGCCGATCCACCCAACCTGCACATCTTTGGACTGTGGGAGGAAACCGGAGCACCCAGGGGAAACCCACGCAGACACGGGGAGAATGTGCAAACTCCACACAGGCAGTCACCTGGGGCTGGAATTGAACCCAGGTCCCTGGCGCTGTGAGGCTGCAATGCTAACCACTGAGCCACTGTGCCGCCCTGAACTTCTGACTTTGTCCACCCCAGTCCAACACTGGCACCTCCACATCATAAAACAAACAAACATTTTTCTGAAGAAGGGTCTAGGCCCGAAACGTCAGATTTCCTGCTCCTCTGATGCTGCTTGGCCTGCTGCGTTCATCCAGCTCCACACCTTGTTATCTCGTAAAACAAACAACACAGGTTTGATCACCAAGCCTTGCAGATCACTATTTGGAACAGCTTTCCATTTGCAAGGGCAGACATTGACCATTACCCATTGTTTCTTTGGATCCAATTCGACACATTACTCTGTATTCCATGCAGTTTCATTTTTTGACTCGTCTGTCATGTGGGACCTTGTCAAATGCCTTACTCAAAATCCATGCACACAACATCCACTGCATTATCCCCATCAATTCTCCGTGTCACGTCTTCACAGAATTCATTTAAATTTGACCTTCCCTTAACAAGCTATACTGACTATCACTGACTAGTCCATGCCTTTCTAAATGATAGTTTATCCAATCTCTCAGGACTGATTCTAAACATTTGTCCACCACTGAAGGAGGACTAACTGGCCTGTAATTGTTTGGGATTTCTCTTGCACCCTTTTTAAACAATGGAACCACGTTTGCATTACTCCAGTCCTCTGGCACCTCACCTGAGGATTATTTTCCCAACTTCACTAGACACAGGAGAGGACTGTGTGGTAATGTGAACTGTGCAGTTAACAATAAAGAGATTACTTTGGGAAAACCTAACAAAATGAGCCTAACAAAACTTGAAAACAAATTACAAAGCAAAAATCAACTTGTAGGTACAGACTTTAAAACATTGCTAAAACAAAAACTAAGCTTTTCATCTGCACACATTAGGACTAACATGCAAAAACCAAACATGGAAGGAAACATCAAAATCAGAATTTGCTGGGGGAACTCAACAGAAGAGAAAGCAGAGTTAATGTTTTAAATCCAGTGACCCTTCCTCAGAACCGACAGGAGGTAGGAAGAGATGGCATTTATGCTGAAGACAGCAGGGGAGGTGCTTAGAACAGTGAGTAGATAGACAGGAATGAGCCTAAAGCACTGCTGCCTCACAGCACCAGGGACCCAGGTTCAATTCCAACCCCGGGCGACTGTCTGTGTGGAGTTTGCACATTCTCCCTGTGTCTGCGTGGTTTTCCTCCGGGTGCTCCCGTTTCCTCCCACAGTCCAAAGATGTGCAGTTTAGGTGGGTTGGCCATACTAAATTGCCCGTAGTGTTCGGGGAGATGTAGATTAGGCGGGTTATAGGGGGATGGGTTTGGGTGGGATGCTCCGAGGTTCGGTGTGGACTTGTTGGGCCGAAGGGCCTGTTTCCACACTGTAGGGATTCTATGAAAGTTCTAAAGAGAAACAGTAATAGAGAGGCAAAGGCATAGATTATAGTATGCCACAGTAGTCCAACCCATTTCCCACATTTCTGTCTCACCCCTCTTTTCCTTCCCACAACACCAATAGAGTCCCCATGGTCCTCACTCCACCACGCACCCCCCACCTCCCCCCCCCACCAGCACTCACATCCAAAGGATCATAAGACTCCTCTAGTAGAATGCTATGACACACACCCATTGCCCGCTCTTGCCTTGTCATCATTTTACAGGGGTCATTCCTTTCAAAAGACCTTGGTCCACCTCCACAACAGTCCTAACACCTCTCCAAGGCAGCTTCCCAAACTATCACAGAAGGAGCAACACTTGCTTCTCTCCTACTCACCATTTGAGGCTCCCTTCCAGATGAAGCAGCATTTTACCTGCACTTTACTCAATCTAGACTACTGTATTCGCTGCTCATAATGTGGTCTCCTCTACAGTGGGGAAACGAAGGGCAGACTGGGTGGCCACTTTGCAGAACACCTACATTCTGTCTGCAAAAACGACCCTGGGCTTCCAGTTGCCTGTCACTTCAACGCACCACTGTATTCCTGGCCAATTTCTCTGTCCCAGGCTTGCTGCAGTACTCCAGCAAAGCTCAGCGCAAGCTAAGTGAACAGCACCTCATTTTCTGCTTAGGGATCTTGAAGCCTTCAGGACCCAATATCAAGTTCAATCATTTGAGAACCTGAACATCTTCATCTATGTCCTTTACACATCCAGGCCTTGACACAACAAGGGCTGCTTTCAACACAACCAGCCCATTTTCACCTACTTATGGTGTTATTATCAGCTTCTCTTTCTGCTGAGTGTACTACTATTCGTCACCTTTTCTTCCTAACTGTTGTTTCTCTCTCTCTCTGGGTTCTATCTCTGCCTAACCACTCACTCCTTCCCCATTCTATCCATACCACTCTAACCACACCTACCCCACCACCTGTCTTCAGCATATATACCGCCTTTTCCTAGTTACTATCAGTTCTGAAAAAGGGTCACCAGACTAAAACATTTACTCTGCTTTCTCTCCACAGATATTGCCAAAACTGCTGAGTTTCCATAGAAATTTCTGCTTTTGCTTCTAATTTTCAACATCCATAATTCTTTGTTTTTTTTATAGAAGGGAACATCATTTTGTACAGGATAAGAAGTGGGTTCCAATTGATATGGGGATACAACAGAACCTGTTAACTGTAATCTTAGTTAGTGGAAAACACAAACCAGGCTGGTGAACTCTGATAGGACAGACCTTTACTATTGAGAATGCAGCAAGGATTGGCATCTCCATGACCTTTTCCTCAACGAAACATGTGGTTAAATTCCTTCTGCCTTCAAACAACAGTGTCCTGTGTGTTAATCTAAGTAGCTTCTAGCATGCACAAATTAATCATATTGTGAGTCTGATCGATAATCATAAATTGACTTGCAGTATAATTCTTAGCACAGTCAGGATTTGTAAACACTGTTGTGTGAGAATGTCTGCAATATTGCTCACCAAATTGTTACCTTGCTATCACCAGCCTCTTTTAGGGATGGGAGCTAGTCTAATGAAAAGAGGCCGTGACCTTACATTTTAATAATTTATGACATGATACCAGCTAAACACAAAGTACCCTGATATGATAGATCTTGTTACAGAGACAATGAGGAAGGCCTGAATGGTAATCTCACTGCTTCATAGTGATGGAGTTAAAATCAAGGTGGTAGACCAACAGTCCACATTGAACTGCAATTCAGTTTTAAATTAGATCTTCAACCAGGTGGCACTGCAACAACTTCATTATTGTGGGAGTCTCAGCAATTGTAAATCAGAATTGTGATTGGATCAGATCCCAATATAATTTTGGGTGCTCATTCAGGGTATGTCTCAAAAAGATGGGTGTAAAATTGTTGGGCCAGGACAAACAAGACTGCCTTTCCAAACTGGCAGTTTTCCCCTCCATATCCTCACCATCTGACCCAAATCTTCCAATTATATCACCCACCTCTATAACTACTTGCCAGGAGGTCAGCTTCCTGATTTTGCACCAGTCTGGAATGAGCACTGCAGCTGGATGCCCATTTTGAATTGCATAACATGCCAAAGGCAACTCAATGAAGTCATATCCTTAACACATTGCAGGCAGCTGAATGCTTTCAGCGTTGCCTCTTTTTAATTCAGATGCCCAGCATTTGCAGTATTTTGCTTTGATACTATACAGATATGCATCTTGGAAAACAACAACAACTCATGTTTATACAGAGTCTCTAAGATAATGAAGTGTCTAAAGTACTTCACAGGAGTATTACAAAATAAAACTTGACAAGAGAAGGGAATTGCAAAGCTTAGGTCCAAGTCAGCTGTAGCCATGGTGGAAAGTGGTGGAAAGATTGAGTAGCGCTGCCCAAACAACCAGAAGTGAAGGGATGCAGATATCTCTGAATATTGAGGTGATGAAGGAGATTACTGAGAAAGGTAGGGGCTATCTGCAGCAAGCGATGGAGCCAAACAGATTGTAATTGAAGGAGCAACTCCTCATAGATTCTTCCATTTATGGCGATGGACAAATTACTTTTCGCTGATTGGTGACCTCCATGACTGAATTTTCTGGGGTTTTTTGTCGGATTTTGGTGCCTATTTGTCTGCAGCCTCTGCGTATTTGAACAGTTCCCAGGCTCAAACTAACTTGCACAGGCTTTAAGGAATTGCGTTTGCACACCTAACCGGATCTGAACATGGGATAAGATGTGATTAAGATTACTCTATCGAAAAAAGGACTCTTTGGGTGGAGTGGTAGTGTCCCTGTCTCTGAGCCAGGAGACCCAGGCTCAAGTTCCACTTGCACTAGAGGTGTGTAATAACATCTCTGAATGGGTTAATTGAAAAATATTAACTCTATTGAGAAACATGGAAAATGTTTTCAATTTTTAAGTATTTTCTGCTGCCAATGAAGCATATCTGCAAAAGAATGAAGGAGCAAGTCAATTTATTTTTTCATCTTTCTTGCTTTTCCACTCTTGACAAACATACTTTGTCCAGGGACCAATCCATTTTCAATAGCTCTGCATTGCAATGTTCAGGTATCTACATAAGGTATCCAGCCTAAGAGATCCCCAGTTACAAAGACGTAAGAATAGATGATGATGAGACCATGGTATCGTTTGACGTCACTGCCCTAGTCACATCAGTAGACATACCACTAGCAAGGGAAACAATGACAGCACTAATAGAACAAGAACAAGACCAAGACCCCAGTGAAGCCATCTCCACAGACAACATGCTGAAGCTACTGGACCTATGTCTCACCACCCACTTCACTTTCAACGGCCAAGTATATGAACAGATCAACAGGACACCCATGGGATCACCTATCTCTGGGCTAATAGCCGAGGTGGTGATGCAAAGACTGGAAAGTACGGCCCTTCCATTAATCCAACCAAAACTATGGATACATTACGTAGACAACACCTTTGTGTCTTTGCAACACACTGCAGCAACACACAGCTACGCAGAGAAGAAGAAAAATACCTCTTCCAGGTTTTCAAAGATAATGGATATCTGAAAAACTGGCTCAGAAGATGCCTACTAAATGAAAGACACCAGGAAGATACTACACGCCCCGACACACTCATCACGCTACTTTACATCAGGAACACATCAGAATTAACCACTAGACTCCTACAACCACTGGGCATCAGAATAGTACACAAACCTTCATCAACGCTACGACAACTGCTCACCCGAACCAAAGACCCACTACCTACTAGGGACAGGACCAATGTCATGTACAAGATTCCCTGCAAAGACTGTGACAAACACTACATTGGACAAACAGGAAGGAAATTAACAACAAGGATACATGAACATCAACTGGCTACAAAAAGACACCACCAATACTCATTCATCTCAATCCACATGGACAAGGAGAACCACCAAATCGAGTGGAACAACACCAAAATCCTGGGACAAGCAAAGCAGAGACAGGCACGGGAATTCCTAGAAGCCTGGTACTCCACGAAGAAAGCCATCAATAAACACATAGAACTTGACCACATATACACTCGACTGCGAAGGAAAACTGGAAGTGAGGTAATCCAGCTCAATTGACTCTAGAGTTTAAAAGCCACGTGGGAAAACACTACAGCGCTTCATCGGAGGCTGCACTGATGATGTTACCCAGCAGGGTGATGAAACATCTGCGGAACAACAAACCAGATTGGCGACCCAACCAATCTCAACACCCACAAACCGAGCTACAAATCTACTCCAAAACCTTAGGTATCCACATACCATTCATGCAAAGCACAACACCATTCATGACACTGTTTATCATTGAAAACTAACTGTCTTGTTAGTTCATTATTAACATTAAAATAGAGATTAAACCTGAACTTTACGAAACTCTCTCCTTGATGCGGCCTCACGATGCTTGCTGGCTTATGGAATGCTGTTAAGTTGATGTCAAATGCACTATATTTTTTGTAGAGGTAACATGAAAAGAATGTAGCATCAATATAATGATGCAAATACCTGTGGAACAAATCACTCCATGAAAATATAAGGGCCATGATAGTCCTTTTGATTACTTGGAATTTAAGAATTCAAATTAGTTTGAATTGAAATTATCAGACTTAGTAATATGCTGCTACATGTTATTTTAGAATGTCAAAACATCATAGTTTCTTCTCCTGACTTTACATTTCAAATTTTAAAGATTATTTTAACCTCTGCCAATTATCATCAGCCAGGATTCTGATAAAATCAGTCAAACGATCGAGAAAGAAACTCGCTGGCAGCAAAATCTCCTAATACTGAGAACAAGAGAACTGAAAATGTTCAAAGACATCTTTCCCTCCCCACCCTTATCTGCTTTCCAGAGGGACCACTCCCTCCGCGACTCCCTTGTCCGCTCCACACTCCCCTCCAGCCTCAACACACCCGGCACTTTTCCCTGCAACTGCAGGAATTGTTACACCTGCCCCTACACCTCCCCCCTCACCACCACCCCATGCCCCAAGAAGACTTTCCACGTCAAGCAGATGTTTACCTGCACATCCGCTAATGTGGTATACTGCATCCGCTGTTCCCGTTGTGGCCTCCTCGACATTGGGGAAACTAAGCGGAGGCTTGGGGACCACTTTGCGGATGACCTATGCTCGGTTCGCACTAAACAACTGCACCTCCCAGTTGTGAACCATTTCAACTCCCCTTCCCATTCCTCAGACGACATGTCCATCCTGGGCCTCCTGCAGTGCCACAACAATGCCACCCAAAGGTTGCAGGAACAGCACCTCATATTTCGCTTGGGAACCCTGCAGTCCAATGGTATCAATGTGGACTTCACAAGCTTCAAAATCTCCCCTCCCCTGACTGCATCCCAAAACCAGCCCTGCTCATCCCCGCCTCCCTAACCTGTCCTTCCTCCCACCTCAAGCCCCACCCCCATTTCCTACCTACTAACCTCATCCTGCCCCCTTGACCTGTCCGTCCTCCCTGGACTGACCTAACTCCCCACCTACACTCACCTTTACTGGCTCCATCCCTGCCTCTTTGACCTGTCTATCTCCTCTCCATCTATCTTCTCCTTTATCCATCTTCTATCTGGCTTCTCCTCTCTCCCTATTTATTTCAGAACTCCCTTCCCCTCCCCCATTTCTGATGAAGGGTCTAGGCCCGAAACATCAAGGTTTCCTGCTCCTCTGATGCTGCTTGGCCTGCTGCGTTCATCCAACTCTACACCTTGTTATCTCAGATTCTCCAGCATCTGCAGTTCCTACCATCTCACGTTCGTACAATTAATTTGCGGTTCAGGCTGCAATGAGACTTCAAACATCCATATAATAAAACATACAACTACATGTATTTCTATCTTTTTGAGTAACAGCTTTCTCCAAATAATGATTTTGCATTTATCGTGGTCATCTGTAAATGCCACTCAACTTAGAAACTGTCAAAATATTATGTCGACACAGTCAGGCACACAATGCACACTTTTATTTTACTTTTTCCATCGATGTTCAGAAGCTGAATGTGTTTTTATCTCATCATCTCACGATCCTCCTTTCTCTCTCCCATGCACTCCCTGGGTATTACATTGCCATGGAAACCAAAAGCTCAAAAAGAAAGGCTGGAACCATTCAATAGTTCTGTCCTTCTCACACATTTCCTCTGTCCACATGGCCAGACAGAGACCAATCAAAATACAGAACCAGGCAACAGGCTCGTTGTTGAATCTTTAGGTGGAAAAGATTTAATCCCATCCATGAGACTACTCCCTACGCCCTGACTGTCCTCAGTTGCCATTCACTCTGTTGCTGCCGCCGCGATTGTCCTTATGTTAATACTTTCATTCACTGTGGTTTCCCTCTTCGCTGTAATTCTTGGTTCACAAAGGCCTCGGGTGTAATGAACTATTTATTCCAAGATCAGGTTGCATTCTTGTTTTGTGGGCAATTCAGCAACAAAATAGACAACATTTAGCAACTAGTGCTGTTTGCAACATTTCTACCTTGTCAGTAACTGATTTATTATTGAGAAATTGTATCTTTCCCAAGCACTGCCCAGTCTGCTCTAGGTTTTGTGATCGGTATAGCAACTTAACAGAAAGTTTGAGCTAAATTCTGCAGCTTGCATTAGCTATTACAAAATTTGGAACATGGCACAAAAAATCCTTTCATGTAGCAAAGTGATCAAAGCACTTCTCAAGTTTTATTTAAATTGTATTTGTTGCAGCAAGATCTGAGCAAAAATCTTACCAAAAAATATAAAAATGTTTGAATTTACTCTAAAATCTGACTTTAAAAACCCCAATGGCTATTTTCAACTTCACTCCATCAATTTCAAGTGGCGGACAAGTTCAACTACGAATGAAATTATTCCACTGCCCTTTTAAGAGGAGAGTGATTTTATTTCCCAGTTCCCATAGCAACCCGTTGTCATGCTGAAGAAGCAGCAACTCATTTAAAATCAATTTTAAAATCCAATACCAATGTCAGTATCCCAGAAAATACATTTTAAAGGTCGAATAGCGATTTGCATTTACTTATAAAGTTACAGCAGCAATTTTCTGCAGAACAGGGTCTCAAACAATTAGATAGCCATGAATTCAGTTCTAGCATTGGCACTTAGGTCTACTGCTGCATTTTGGGGACATTTTCTATCAGCTTTTGAATGTTAAATAGCTCTCATGGGTGAGCTCCAAATCTCCCACATCTTTGGGAATATGTCCGTCCTTTCTTTGCGACAGAGGCAAAGAGTCCCAAAACCAGATTAGGTTTTGGTAAGTGCCTTGGTTACTGGAGTTATGCACTTATCCACAGACATTGGCTTCAAAGTAGCACAGTAAATTTTGAGCTAAAAATTAAAATAGAGAGCATTTGTTTTTACAGTAGATGAACAAAGGGATATCCAGGCATAAAATACTGTTCTATCTTTACAGTTAATCTCCTGTTGGATTACCAAAACAATTGAGAATTTAGCCATAAACAGTAAGACTGACTACAACATTCAAAAGGGTTTAGGCCCGAAACGTCAAGTTTTCCTGCTCCTATGATGCTGCTTGGCCTGCTGTGTTCATCCAGCCCCATGCTTGTTATCTCGGATTCTCCAGCATCTGCAGTACCTTTTATCTCTCACAACATTCAAAACAGGAAGGTTAATGTGCAAGAATTTCCATTATCTTAAATAAAAGCAAAATTCGGCAGACTTGGACATCTGTAATAAAAACAGATAATGATGGAGAAACTCAGCAGCACTTTTCCAGAAAGAAACAGAGTTGATGCTTCAAATCCAACGGATCTTCTTCTAGTTCAATCTCCATAGATGATGTCAGACCTGATAGTTTCTCCAGAACTTTCTGATTTTATTTTACATTAATTTACGATTGCTTCAGATTTTGATGTTTTAAAGTTGGGTGGTATTTTCAATGAGAGAAATAAAAAAAAAATTGAAGGCAAAGTTAAAAGACAAATTAAAACATAATTGCCATTTGCTTGTTACAATGTGAACAAAGAACAAAGAACAAAGAAAATTACAGCACAGGAACAGGACCTTCGGCCCTCCAAGCCTGCACTGACATACTGCCCATCACAACTAAAACCCCTTACCCTTCCGGGGGCCGTATCCCTCTATTCCCATCCTATTCACATATTTGTCAAGACGCCCTTTAAAAGTCACTGTAGTGTTTGCTTCCACTACCTCCCCCGACAGCAAGTTCCAGGCACCCACCACCCTCTGTGTGAAAAGACTTGCCTCGTACATCACCTTTAAACCTTGCCCCTCGCACCATAAACCCATGGCCCCTGGTAACTGATTCTTCCACTGGGGGAAAAAGCTTCTGACTGTCCAGTCTGTCAGTGCCCTTCATAATCTTGTAGACCTCTATCAGGTAGCCCCTCAACCTCCGTCGTTCCAGTGAGAACAACCCAAGTTTCTCTAACCTCTCCTCATTGCTAATGCCCTCCATACCAGGCAACATCCTGGTAAATCTTTTCTGTACCCTCTTCAAAGCCAACACATCCTTCTGGTAGTGTGGTGACCAGAATTGAACACAATATTCCAAATGTGGCCTAACTAAGGTTCTATAAAGCTGCAACGTTACCTGCCAATCTTTAAACTAAATGCCCTGGCCGATGAAGGCAAACAGGCCGTATGCTTTGTTGACTACCTTCTCCACATGCATTGCCACTTTCAGTGACCTTTGTACCTGTACACCCAGATCCCTTTGCCTATCAGTACCTATAACTTCTGTCCAGCAATAAAACAGAGCCATGACAAGAGCATTGTTTCACCAACTACATCAGTTAAAGAAAGAAACTGCAAATAATTAGGTCACTGAGTTAAAATGTAATTTCTGAACAGTAAGAGAAGCATCATTGTATTTATTCTGTTGAGATATTGTTTAATGATATTTGACTATTTTCTGCTTTATTTTTTGTATAAACAGTTTGATGCGGGCATTGTAGATAAGTATCCATATAAGTTAGGCAAAGTGATAGATAATGGTTGCCTTAATAGTGAGGAGAGAGGAAGTAAATGAGCAAATGTTACACATTCTGTGATTGCAAGGGAAGGTGCCTTGAGGTGTGGGGAGGTCTTGGGAATGGAAGAGGAGTGGATCAGGGTAACCCTGAGGGAATTGTCCCTGGTCACAATGTGGTCTCTACTACACTGGGGAGATGAAACACAGACTGGATGACTGGTTTGCTGAACACACCTGCATTCTGACCATAAAAATGGCCCTTTAGCTTCCGGTTGCCTGCCACTTCGACACACTACCCTGTTCCCTGGCCAATATCTCTGTCTCAGAATTGCTGTAGTACTTCAGTGAAGCTCAGTGCAAGCTGCAGGAACAGCATCTCATTTTCTGCTTGTCGACCCTGCAGCCTTCAGGATTTAATTTCGAGTTCAATAATTTTGGGGCCTGAGCACCCAACCTCACACCCCAAACCTTGTCACCACACAGGCTGCTTTCAGCACAGCGAACCCATTTTCACCCACTAATGGTCCCTATTATTGACTTTTCTCTCTCCCTTTCACCATTATCCATTCCTTTGCATAACTGATATTCTCTCTGTTTCTGGGTGCCATCTCCACCTATCATGTACTTCTCTTCCCTAGCTACCATCAGTTCTGAAAAATCCAAAAAATCTTGGGATCCAAAACATTAACTTTGTTTTTTTGCTCCCACAGATGTTGCCAGACCTGTTGAGTTTCTCCAGCAATTTCTGTTTTTGTTACATTTCAAAACGATGCATTTTCACTGCATTGACAGTGAACTGACCTACATGATGGGCCACACGTTACCAAGATTTAGAAACTGAGGCACCCACCTTACAGGTAGGGGAATTTTGAAGCACTCCTGTATTGCAAAGTACTCTTGTCTGCGTTTAGAGATGTTGTAGCAAGATTTTGAGTTTGTCAGACGGACAGTAGAGGAACAGGAATCAAGTCTCCATGAAAACTGCAGCAATTATGGATGACAGTGCTTCTGGGTCTGCAGCATAACAAGGAGAGAGAGCGGAATGTGAAGAACAAACTTCGCACTATGCCCTCTGCCAATATGGAACTGAACTCCTCCATGCTCCCAGACTGTGGCAGGCAGTTGTCTGGCAAGGCAGCCAGTACATCCAGCATTTTGGTATGTGTGTCCACTTTGTGCTTCCAGTATAGAGCCTCACCTCGAGGACTCTGCAGCAGAACTCATTTGTCCTGCAATGAGCTGGCAAACAAACTACTCTTCACCTGGAATGGGATAGGCTGCAGCCCACTTGTGTCAGGTAATTTGTCACATCCAAATCCAATCTCTCTACCCGCTTCCAAGATGCATGCAGTTGCGGTACCATGAGCTGGTGGCTGTGTGACTGTTGGATCATGTGACAGGATCTCTTCATTAATGATGTGGTCTTGCTTCCTTTCTTCCTTCTTGGACACCTGTAGCTGGACAAGCAGCATGTTCTCAAGTGACTGAAGGCAGCAAATTAGAAAGGGGAGGTTAATGTGAGGGAAGGCTGTGATGGGAAGCAAGAGTGCTTCATGGTCATGTCAGGCAGTAGGATCTGCATGATCATGGGCTGAGAAGAAGCACAAAACAGATATGTACCATCATCTTTAATTGTCTCAGCAACACAGGGTAATGGAGCTCTGCAGCAGCTGATTCAATTATCCTGAAAATCATTTCTTGTACAGGGCTCAGGAGATCCAGGCATCCTTCACCATACCTGCAATGCTCAGCTGCTATCAATTGTGTCTGCAAGAAACAGGACAGAATGTTAGTGTTGTGTTGTACCACGCTTGGACAATATGTCTGAATGAGCTGGAGGTACGTGCACACAGTGACAGGTGGGTAGGAAGCGTGTAGGATGGGTAGGCATGTTACGGTGAGATGGAGTATCTGGCTGTTCATATGAGTACTCAGTGTCAGGGGATCCTGTTGAATGAGTGACGTGGTTATGTACATTATCTTGCACCACAAATCTCTCACGCTGCTCAGTTTGTGGGGTTGGGGAAAGGTGTTGTTTAAAGGTATATTCACTGGCGTTGACTGCCCATGTGTGGTCCCTAGATCTTGTGGCCCATCTCCCATTCCCTTCTAATACTGCTTTTTGAGGTCTTCCTAATTTCATGAGAAACCACAGTGTCTCTTGTCTTGTCCATCTCCAAACTCTAGGCACACATTTACAATCCTATGTGAAACATTCCTTTTACCCTGAAGCTTCATTTCCCAGGTGTAAGTTGCAGCAACATCACACAATGCAGCTTCTCCTTAAAGGGCCACCCTGCCTTGAATAAAAGCAGGCTGGTTGCACCTCATACTCTCAGCATAATGTTACTTACCAATGACTCCTGCCCATGCTGTGCACACAGTCAGCCGACAGTGTGGAAGCTTTTTTTTGGTATCCTTGTGGGACTTGGGTGTCCGTGGCTGAGCCAGCAATTATTGCCTGCCCCGGTTGTCCTCGAGAAAGTGGAGACAAGCTGCCTCCTTGAACTGCTGCAATCCATGTGCTCCCTACTCTTAGGGAGGAAATTCCAGGATTTTGACCCAGCAACAGTGAAGGAATGGCAATATATTTCCAAGGTGAGTGGCTTGAAGTAGAACTTGCAGGTGGTGGGTGTTTTCATGTATCTGCTGTCCTTATCTTTCTGGGTGGAAGTGGTCGTGAATTTAGAAGGTGCTGTCTGAGGATCTTTGTTGAATTTCTGCAGTTCATCTTGTAGATAGTACATACTGTTGCTCCTAAGTTGATGGTGAAGGGAGTGGATGCTTGTGGATGTGGCACCAATCAAGCAGGCTGCTTTATCCTGCATGTCAAGCTTCTTGAATATCATGGGTAATATTCCATCACACTCCTGACTTCTGCCTTGCAGATGGTAGACAGGCTTTGGGGAGGCAGGGAGAGAGTTACTTGCCGCAGTATTACTAACCTCTGACCTACTCTTGTAGCCACTGTGCTTAGATTTCGAGTCCAGTTGAATTTCTCATCAATGATAACCCCCTGAATGTTGATAGTTGGGAAATTCAGTGATGGTAACACCAGTGAACATCAAGAGATAGTAGTTAGATTGATTCTTATTGGAGATGGTCATTGCCTGGCATTTGTGTGGCATGAATTTTACTTGCCACTTGTCATCTCAAGCCTGGATATTGTCCAGATCTTGCTGCATTTGAACACAGACTGTTTCAGTATTTGATGAGTTATGAATGGCACTGAACATTGGCAAACATCTCCACTTTTGACTTCACGATGGAGGGAGGGTCATTGATAAAGCAGCTGAACACTACCCCGAGAAACTCCTGAAGAGGTGTCCTGGAGCAGAGATGATTGACCTCCAACAACCACGACCATCTTCCTATATGTCAGGTATGACTCCAGCCACTGGAGAGCTTGCCCCCTAGTTTTTCTAGGCATCCTTGATCCATAATCCAAGAAATGCAGCATGGATGTCTCGTCTCACCTCTGGAATCCAGCTCTTTTGTCCATGGTTTGAACCAAGGCTGTAATGAGGTCAGAAGCTGAGTGGTCCTGGTGGATGTCAGTGAGCAAGTTGTTGCAGACCTGATGCTGCTTGATAGCATTGTTGATAACATCTTCCATCATTTTACTGATGATCAAAGGTAGACTGGTGGTGCAGTTATTGGCCAGGTTTGATTTGTCCTACTTATTGTGTACAGCACATACCTGGGCAATTTTCCACATTGTCAGGTACATGCCAATGTTGTAACTATACTGGAAGTGCTTAGCTAGGGGAGCGGCAAGTTCTGGAGTATAAATCTTTGTACGCAACTTTTGTACTATTGCCAGGATGTTGTCAGGGCCCATAGCTTTTTCAATATCCACTGCCTCTTGATATCATGTGGATTGAATCAACTTGGCTGAAGACTGGTATCTGTGAAGCTAGGGACCACTGGAGGAAGCCAAGGTGGATCATCCACTCAGCACTTCTGGCTGAGTATTGCTGCGAATGCTTCAGCCTTATCTTTTGCCCTGATGTGCTGTGTTCTTCCATCATTGAAAATGGGGATTTTAGTGGAGCCCCGTCCTGCAGTGAGTTATTTAATTGTCCACCACCATTCACAACTGGATCTAGCAGGACTGCAGAGCTTAGATCTGTTCCGTTGGTTGTGGGATTGCTTAGCTCTGTCTATCATTTGTTGCTTATGCTGTTTAGTGTGCAAGTAGTCCAGTTTGGTGGCTTCACCAGGTTGATAATTCATCTTCAGGTATGCCTAGTGCTGCTTCTGGCATGCCCTCCTGCACTCTACGTTGAACCGATTCTATTCTCTGGTGCAGTCACAGTAATGAGGCAGTGGTACCAAATATGGATGCTGCCCACTTCCAACTGAGTCAGTGAGAGAAAGTTGCATGCCATCACGTCTGAAAACTGGACTGAACTCATTTCCATTCAAGCTATTCCTGCCTGTGGGCAGTAATAATTAAACTAATGCCTTCTGCGGCAATATTTGCATGAGGGTAATGATCACAAATGAAAATCTCCCTAAGTATTTGATTAAACCATTTTCTTTTGCTGTTTTACTATTCTTTTCCATCAGTATTTTCTGTAATCATTTACATTCCTTCAGTGAAAGCAGGGAGTGCTGGCCTCTTTCAGACCCTTTTGTTATTCACACTGCACTGATGCTGCTGAATGGCAAAACCTCTTGCTTAAAGCAAATGTCCCATCAAGCAAAAATCAGGTCCAAACATCTGGAAAGCCTTTGTCAGAACAAGCTAATGCACAAAACAGGGTCTTGTAACTCTTAGACCCAGTAAGATTGGGTACAAATGATTTCTGCGCTGCATGTTGATTCCATACTGACCTATAACGTTAATTAACACCAGTCACAATCTTCAGGTAGAAGACACAGAGCCAAAATACTCGTGGAACATTTGAATGCATTTTCTTTTAGAAAGAAAGAGGCTGAAATGAAACATCAGGAGGACTGCAGAAAACTGGTGCATTGACATATTGCCCTTTATAGCAAGAGGAACAGATTTAATCCAATAAATTCCCAAAGAGCCAGTTGACAGCCCTGGCTGGCCTGCAGTTGTTAGCCTTAAAGACCAGTCAGTTCTCAAAAGGAACAGAGAGTAAACTAAAGGACAATGTGATGTGAAATAAAATTTACTGACAGCCAGTTACTCGATTGTAGGAAATCGAAAAATTAAGAACTAATGATGCCATTCCTTTTGTTAATTTAGAGCTGTAAGTTCCTAAACCTATTACAGAGTTTACTTCGGTTATGGCATGTGGTTCAGAGTTAAAGAAAACAACTGATTCTTTCTACAGTTACTTGTTTCTATTTTTTTCATGGGGGAGCTCAAATACAATGCAATTTGTCTATTTTTGTTACTGACCACTGTTCCTTGACTTCTGGTTTTGGCTTGGTGAATTTTCAGGGACATAGGTTCAAGAGAAAAGGTACACAGAGCCTAGTCTCCTTCAACGGCCCAGAGCTTGAACAGATACAATGCCACCAGCAAAGAAGGCTCGCCTACCACACACTGTCTGAAAGATTTGCCTGAATATTTGTTCCCTGGTCAGGAGTGCAGTCATAGAAACTAGGTGCAGGGATAGGCTATTCGGCCCTTTGAGCCTGCGCCATTATTCAATCTGATCATGCAATCTCAGTATCCCATTCCCACTTTCTCTCCATGCCCCTTGATCCCTTTAGCGACAGGGGCCACGTCCAACTCTCTCCTGAATATATCTAACGAACTGACCCCAACAGCTTCCTGTGGGAGAGAATTCCACAGGTTCACTACTCTGAGTGAAGAAATTCTCCCTCATCTCAGTTCTGAATTGCAACTCCTTATTCTTAGTTCTGGACTTCCCCAACAGTCATGGCATTCCCTAGCCCCACAAATTTAATGGTGCCCTGGATGTTTGAGATAACAAGGTGTGGAGCTGGAGGAACACAGCAGTCCAGGCAGCATCAGAGGAGCAGGAAAGCTCACGTTTTCGATCGGGACCCTTCTTCAAAGCATGGACTGAGAAGCACTCCACTGCGATAACAATATGTAGTAAAATCAAGCTTGCAGCACTAACATAAGAATGATCGCCTTCAGGCTTACGTCAACAGACAGATTGAAATAAAAGCACTGCTTTCTTTTAACACCACAGACAGTTTTAATAAATATTTAAAATTCAGGAGATTTCAATGCCTTGATAGTTTTCCAGCTCCCTTTAGCAATTCCAATGAGTTTATACTCATTTTACAAACATTCTTAACTCCCTTGTTAACTCATACCAGATTTGAAACATTAACTCTGTTTCTTTCTCCACAGATGCTACCAGACCTGCTGAGGTCTAAAAAGTGCAAAAGTTGAGTTTTCAGTGTCTCACCAATGAAACTCAGACCCGACTGAAGGTAGCTGCACTTTAACTTGTGCAGCTGTTTCTATGAACTACGAATATGCAAGCTACAACCCACCACTATTTGTTCTCCATGAAAATGCTGGAGGCCAGGTTAGGGGCTAGGACTTCTGGATGCAGGCCTCCAGTACCATTTTCACCACAAAAAATCATATTCTTTACCCACCACCAGATACAACCACAGATTCTGGAAATAAATGCAGCAGCTGTGAAAAACAGAGACGTAGTAATTCAACCACTGAAACCCATAATGGAGGCAAGGCATTAAACCACTCAAAAATAAAAATTATAATTTCACTAGAGACATGAATATATGCCTTAGCGAAGAATTGCATTTCACCATTTGAATAATGTAACACGAGAAAGGTTTTGTCTCATATCCTTTTATTTTTAAGTCATGCTCTCACGTGCTAAAATCATCTTCCTGCCTCTCAGTCATATATTTCTGTCCCTAACCTATCTTTCTGAGGTGTAAATAGCCTAGTTCAGCAGAAAAATAACTTTGTCTATTTCATATTTCACTGGGTAGAAATTTTGTACTCCTGGAAGTTTTCCTTACGTATTAACAACATGATGTAGTTTTGAACAAAAACAGAAGTTGCTGGAAAAGTTCAGCAGGTCTGGTAGCATCTGTGAAGGAAAAAACAGAGTTAATATTTCGGGTCCGGTGACCTGGTACCAGACCTGCTGAGCTTTTCCAGCAACTTTGTTTTTGTTCCTGATTTACAGCATCCGCAGTTCTTTTGGTTTTAGTGAAGTAGTTTTGTGCATGCAAAATGTGTGTTAAAGATATGTTTCAAAAAGTGTTTTATGACCTTCCCCTTTCCTTTGTCAATTCTAGTCCCAGAATACAACCCTTACAAATCTTTTGAAAGTAGCCGCAAGAAGTTGTGTTAATGTGCCACTGCAGTGATCGTTTTTTCCATTTTATGCTGGCTAATGCCATTAAATACTGAACGTTGCAAGACATATGGATAACAATGGATTTTCACGGCAATTTTTAAAATGCTATATCAAGTCAATTATATGTTACATTGTGACAAAATCATAAAAAATCCTGAGTTTTCCACTTTCCCTAAAAATTTTCCAAACAATTTTCTTTTCAGGTAGTCAGTGATTCTTTCTAATGCAAATCTTCTGAAATAAGATTAAATGCAGCGGTTAAAAGTTAGCGGTGTGTGTGAATGTGTATATAATTCTAATATTTCTCAGTGACAGAGACTAACTGACAATTGCTGCCTGAAGCAAAGACAAGAACATTGTGGAGGCTAACTTTTCCCTGTCCCCGCATATGTTTGCACAGAATCCAGACTGGAACATATTGGTGGCCAAAGCTCTCAATGGTAGGCAATGATAAGCTGTGCTATCAGTTGCCAGAGGTTCTGATGCTGGGTCAGTGCAATGCAGCAGATGGTTCTGTGTACACATGGCAGGTTGTGGAAGCAACTGGGGACTTGCCCGCCAGCTATGGATACTTCTCAAATAACATCCATATCCTGGGGAGTTTCAGATGACATAATTAAAGAAGCTATGAATCATCATCTTCCTGTCTAAATATCTCACTTAGTTCACCTCCATTCATTAGCAGAATACAGTGCATTAACTAAGGCCATTTTGTAGCTTATAAGGCCCTATGACGGAACCGCACCTAACATTTCATGGCAGGTCTGTACAAGGTTTAGTGTGTATTTAGTTATCATTTCTTGAATGCTGAAAATGTCTAAGCTTTAGCTTCATACACAGTTTCATCATTTGAAACCGATCAAATGCTAATCCTACAAAGCAATTCTAAAGTTTTAGACTAGAAGGGCATCATGATGAAGAAACAAAACGCTTTTTAAAAAACTTACTAAACCTTGCAGAGTGGAATATTGCATGAAATGAGTAATTTTATCCCTCCACTATATTGTCATGAAGACTATAGGGTTTTCTTTTTGGAAATTCTCGCTGCCTCCCTCACCTCACCCCCACGATATGTTTCTCAATCCCATTCTCCTGCCTTATCTCTGTAAGCCTTGATCTCCTTACTTATCAACAACCTGTCCATCTCTGTCTTAAATACACTCAATGACTTGGTCTCCACAGCCCTCTGCATCAATGAGTTCCACAAATTCACCCCCTTCTTACTGGAGGAATTCCTCCTCATCTCAGCTCTAAAGGGTTGTCCATTCACTATGAAGCTGTGCCCTCGGGTCCTAGTCCCTCTGACTAGTGTAAACATCTCCATGTCCAAACTATCCAGGCCTCCTAGTATTCTACAAGTTTCATTCAAAACCACCCTCATCCTTCTAAGTACCATCGAGTACAGACAAAGAGTCCTCAACTGCTCCTCATATGACAAGCCCTTCATTCCTGGGATCATTTTTACCAACCTCCTCTGGAACCCCTGCAACACCAGCACATCCTTCAATTCTCCAACTTAGTAAAGGAGACACCAAATGTAGCAATTTGTTCCAGAATAAATTAACATTTTATTTGATGCCTTAAACCAAAAGGCAAAAAGCAATCATAGGATTTTTTAAAAAAAGGAATGAATACTTGAAATGGCCAAAAAAGCCATGTCACATGTGCAAATGGGGCAAATGATTCCATTTGTCTGCAACAGGCTTCAGGATTCATCTGTGCACATCATCACCACATTCCCATGTGTCATGACATCAGTGCATTCACAGGCTGTCCCACCTGCATTTCACAACAAATGGTTTTTAAGGAGCGACAACCAAAGTTGAGCCAGTAATGTCAAACTAATTTGAATATTTCAGATCCACTTTATTGTTCCAACAAGATGAGCATGACCACACTATTGGAAGGAAAACACATGTTGTAACAAAGTTATACATTCATGCTCGACAGACAAACGGGAAAGATATGAATAACTGGGGCAACAACCTCACACTGCACCACTATTTCCTGCAGGTATGCACTCATTACTTCACCTGATGGTGATGGCCTTCACATCCAACACAGACTTTTATAAAAGACAAAATTAAAATTTGAATATGATTGTAACATAACAATATACACAAAGAAAAAATTCACTTGAAGATGATCTACTGACAAAATTATCAAAGATGCAGCAGGGATGTGCCAGTGAAAACAGCAAGTTTATAAGCTTCATTACCTGGGCCTTGATGGAAAACACTGGTTTGAAGGAACCTCCAAAGTCAAAAATCACTCCTTGGTCCTCTTTGGTAGATTTAGCTCAGCAGGATTACACACTCTCAGGTCAGAATCATGCACATTCGAGTTCAATTACACTGATGTTGTATTAGAAAGCTCCTGCAGAGGGGCAGCTTGAATGCATGGAATCGATAGAGACTGGAAAAGATGGAGAAATTTATGCTACTACACTATGCACATATTCTAAGGTGTCTACAACCCAAGTAGCAGAAATTTAGTGAACTTATATTTAGGAAGTGTGAAGAATGAAAGGCTGCTGAGGTGAGTATTTAAGTAATTGGGTCTACAGATAACGAAGGTTTGGATGAGAGTTTAGGGAACAGCTGAGCTGAATCAACAAATCTGACAGATAATACTATGGATGCCAAAGTACGAGGACTTTTGGAGATATCATGATGTTGCAAGCTTAGCTTTGGATCAGATAGATTGAACCTTGATTGTTGAGTTCAGCCTAAAGCAATAGCCAGGGTGGGGGATAGAATCTCTGGTCAGGGTGTGGAGTTTTCAGTAAGGGCTGAAGACTTGATTTCAGTCTTCAGAATGTTTAACCAAAGGAAACTACAGGACTGAAAGTCATACAAGCAACTTGTGAACACTGAGGCAGTGGAGAGTCAGGAGAGGAGGAGGAGAGATAGAATTTGGCTGATATTTCACAAACACCTGCACACACACACACACACACACATACAGACACACAGGAGATAGAAGCCCTTTTCTGAACTCTCGAAGGAAATAAAGTTTCAATCAAATTATTATATTTGAAGTTACTTTCTTCCCATATTTCTTGACATAATGAGTACCATGGGAATCTCAGTTATGACTCTTAAAAATTCCAAACCAACTCTCAAGCCCCAAAATTAAGCCTTCATCTGTCAGACATTATATACAGGGCAAGTTAAAATACAGACAGTGGCATACACTGTCCTGCCTTCTGGGTCCCAGTATTAAATTAAGCTTTTCAGCAGCCAAGCAGGACCCCACAGAAAGGCAGCATAGTCCTTATTTGAGCACGGATCAGTTCAACAATGTCAGGATCTAAATGCAATTTTAGATATTGATCCGAGTGGGTGCCTCCCCTAAGTTTTTAAACAAAAAGCAATAGGTTTCTGGCCATAATGAACAGGTGAGCTTTGTTGTCCCAGACTTCCCTTGCTGCACCCCAGTGGATCCATTCATCACACCCCTGCAAATCTGGCTCTCAACAATCATTCCCATCAGCCCATGTTTTTCTACTGCCAGAGTCCCAGTCTCATCAATTGGCCAGATGATAGGAATCTGAGAAGATTAAGATAAAATAAGTTTTGTTATAGAGACTTACTAGAAAGTACTTTCTATGCAAATATTTTAAAAATGTAAAGAAACACAAGGCTAGGTTGTATTTTAAACAAGGAATGGAATCTTTCTTTTCTGTGCATTTACACCCAGCATTCAGTAATCTACTTAACATTATCTGTGGCCTACTTGTCCTTTTTCTCCCCGTCATGACTGAAAGCAAAAGCACAAAGACCAATCAATGTAACCATGGGATTCCTCACGAGTACTGAGTGAAATGCAAGATCAATCGATCAAGTCCAAAGCTGAGACAGACAGTCCAATCAAATCCCCAAAGAAACACAGAAAAACGTGTGGACTTTACAAACAGCTTTAGCCTGATAAAAAGTATTAGCTTGTTTCAATACTTACAAAGATTGCCAGGAGGATTAAAAAAAACTCTCCTTTTAACTTCATCCATACAACTATCTGTCAATTACAAAACGTAGGTATGAAAATATGTTTAAAGTTTACTTTATTAGCTATTGAAACAGATCATTTGTCACTGTTTGGAGTAAGGTTGTGATGTTTTTTCCTTCTTCGATTATTTTTCATGAATTTCCTATTGCTGTGAAACATTCTAAATTACAGAATTCCATCTTTGGAGTATTATGTCATGTGATCTCTTGGCTCTGTCACTGAACAGTTGCACTGTGCTCACAAAGTGCTTATGAAATTAGGGGCTTTTGTTGCACACGATTAACATAACACATTACAAAAACAAGAATGAGTTAAATGTAGGGAGGAGAAGAACCACAAATTACAAGAATTACAATGAATTAAGGGAACATGGGTAGATTGGGTTAACAATTGGCAAGATGTTGTTTAATACAAATCTAAATACAAGGTAAAAAGATTGGATAAAGGGAATAAGCAATTGGAACAAAAAAAGTGAAGTGAATGGATAGGAGAGAAATGTGAGATACTGTTGGCTTTGAATCAATGCAAATGAGATCTAAAAATGTACGACCAGAAGCATAAAACATAAAGCTCAGAGATAGCAATGAAGAAATCCTGCTTTGAGGATAGTGCAGATAAAAGTAATTAAACTTACAACAGAGAACAGATAGTTGAACAAGAAGGACTAGAAAAGGTTTGAAGGTCACAATGGAGGAAAACCAAATTCGGTAAGGTCATGAATCTTCTTCCAATAATAATAGTTCATTCAGTAAGGGGCAGAATAGATGAGAAGGGGCTATTAACGAGAATAGTAGATGGTCACTTCTCAGGTCCTATTCCGACATTGTTAGGTTTTTCAGGTTTCTTTGAAAACCATCTTAAGAAGTCCACATTAAATTCTGCAGGGAACACGTGATAACATCCTGCAAGCTTAGTGCACCTAGGGAATCTATGAAACATCCATAGCTTTCTGAGGAGTTGCAATATCTACTTCCTTACTCAGCTTTTAAACCAGCTTCTTTTCTGTTGAAGTGTCTGTGACATAGGTTTGTTCACAGTATTTCCCATTCTTAAGAATAGCTGTGGTTTTGTGGTAACATCATAGTCACACTCTCGTTCTTTACATGGCTGTTTTCTGCGATTTGCATTGTACGTCTGTGACCACAGACAGCACAGATGACAGTTGGGCCATGTTCTTAAATGATTTGTCATTGTTTTAGAGATAAAAGGTACTGCAGATGCTGGAGAATCCGAGATAACAAGCATGGGGCTGGATGAACACAGCAGGTCAAGCA
>JAHRHZ010000112.1:45271491-45296498 GCA_024137785.1 Ginglymostoma cirratum | reverse complement strand
GTCTGTGTGTGTGTGTGTGTCTCTGTCTGTGTGTGCGTGTGTCTGTGTGTGCGTGTGTGCGTGTGTCTGTGTGCGTGTGCGCGCATGCCTGTGTGTCTGTGTGTCTGCGTCTCTGTGTGTCTGTGTCTGTATGAGTGTGCGCCTGTGTCTGTGTGTGCGCCTGTGTCTCTGTCTGTGTGTGTGTGTGTGTGCCTGTGTCTCTGTCTCTGTGTGTCTGTCTGTCTGCCTCTGTGTGTGTGTCTGTGTGCGTGTGCGCCTGTGTATCTGCGTCTGTGTGTGTCTGCGTCTGTGTGTGTGTCTGTGTGTCTCTGTACCTGTATGTGTGTGTGTCTGTGTGTGTGTGCCTCTCTGTCTGTGTCTCCGTGTGTATGTGTCTCTGTGTCTGAATGTGTGTGTGTGTGTCCGTGTGTGCGTCTGTCTGTCTGCCTCTGCGTGTGTGCACGTGTGCATGTGTCTGTGTGCGTGTGCGTGTGCGCGTGTGCGCGCGTGCCTGTGTGTCTGTCTGTGTGTGCCTGTGTCTGCGTGTGTCTGTGTGCGTGTGCGTGCATGCCTGTGTGTGTGTGTGTCTGCGTCTCTGTGTGTCTGTGTCTGTATGAGTGTGTGTCTGTGTCTGTGTGTGTGCGCCTGTGTCTGTCTCTGTGTGTGTGTGCCTGTGTCTCTGTCTCTGTGTGTCTGTCTGTCTGTCTGCCCCGTATGTGTGCGCATGTGCGCGCATGCCTGTGTGTCTGTGTGTGTCTGCGTCTGTGTGTGTGTGTGTCTGTGTGTCTCTGTGTCTGTATGTGTGTGTCTTTGTGTGTGTGTGTGTGTGTGTGTGTCTGTCTGTCTGTCTGTCTGTCTACCTCTGTGTGTGTGCGTCTGTGTCTGTGTGCATGTGCGTGTATCTGTGTGTCTGTGTATGTGTGTCTCTGTGTGTGTGTGTCTGTGTCTCTGTGTGTGTGTGTCTCTGTCTGAGTGTGTGTGGCTCTGTCTGTGTGTGTCTGTGTCTGTGTGTGTCTGTCTGTGTCTCTCTCTCTCTCTGTGTCATTGTGTATGTGTATGTGTCAGTTTCTGTGTGTCTGTGTGTGTCTGCTTGTCTGCATCTGTGTGCGTGTCTGTGTCTGTGTGTGCCTGCGTCTGTGTGTCCGTGTCTGTGTGTCCATGTCTGTCTGCGTCTGTGTGTGTCTGCGTCTGTGTCTGTGTGTCTGTGTCTGTCTGTCTGTCTGCGCACTTGTGTGCCTGTGTCTGTCTGCCTCTGTACGTGCGCGCGTGTGTGCGTGTGTCTGTGTGCGTGTGCACGCATGCCTGTGTGTTTGCGTCTGCGTCTGTGTGTGTCTGTCTGTGTCTCTCTGTCTGTGTGTGTCTGTGTGTCTCTCTGTCTGTGTGTGCGTGCGTGTGTCTCTGTGTGTGTGTGTGTGTGTGTCTGTGTCTGTCTGTCTGTCTGCCTCTGTGTGTGTGTGTCTGTGTGCATGTGCGTGTGTGCGTGTATCTGTGTGTCTCTCTGTCTGTGTGTCTCTCTGTCTCTCTCTGTGTCTGTCTGTGTGTGTGTGTCTGTGTCTGTGTGTCTCTGTGTGCGTGTCTCTGTGTGCGTGGCTCTGTCTGCGTGGCTCTGTCTGCGTGTGTCTGTCTGTGTGTGTCTGTCTGTGTCTGTGTGTGTGTGTGTCTCTGTGTATGTGTATGTGTCAGTGTCTGTGTGTCTGCGTGTGTCTGCTTGTCTGCATCTGTGTGCGTGCCTGCGTCTGTGTGTCCGTGTCTGTGTCTGTGTGTCTGCGTCTGTCTGTCTGTCTGTGTGCGCGCTTGTGTGCCTGTGCCTGTGTGTGTCTGACTGTCTCTGTGCGTGCGCACATGTGTGCGTGTGTCTGTGTGCGTGTGCGCGCGTGCCTGTGTGTTTGCGTCTGCGTCTGTCTGTGTGTCTGTGCCTGTGTGCCTGTGCCTGTGTCTGTGTGTGCGTGCGCATCTGTATGTGCGCGTGTGTGCCTGTGTCTGTGTGCGTGTGTCTATGTATGTGTGTGTCTGTGTGCGTGTGTCTGTGTATGTGTGTGTCTCTGTGTGTGTGTGTCTCTCTGTCTGTGTCTCTGTGTCTCTGTGTGTGTGTGTCTGTGTGTGTGTGTGTGCCTCTGTGCGTGTGTGTGTGTGTGGGTGTGTCTGTCTGTCTGTGTCTCCGTGTGTGTGTGCCTCTGTATGTGCGCGTGTGTGCCTGTGTCTGTGTGTCTGTGTGCGTGTGTCTATGTGTGTGTGTGTCTGTGTGTGTGTGTGGGTGTGTCTGTCTGTGTGTGTGTCTCTCTGTCTTTGTCTCCCTCTGTGTGTGTGTGTGGGTGTGTCTGTCTGTGCGTGTCTCTCTCTGTCTGTGTCTCCCTCTGTGCGTGTGTGTGTCTGTCTGTCTGTCTGTCTGCATGTTTGTGTGTCTGTCTGTCTGCGTCTGTCTGTGTGTGTCTGTGTCTGTGTGTCTGTGTCTCTGTGTGTGTAGATCAATTTTGTACAAGTAATTAATATTAGTCTCTGTTTTAATTTATTGCTGGCCCAGTCAGCAATGTCCACAGCCCATGAGTGAACACAATAAACACAATTGTCAGTAACAAAAATCTGATCAATCCCATAGATGGTGACAAGGAATTTCACTGAACAAACTTTACAACCATTTCCAATTCTCATTTAGGTCAAGGATACACAATCCAATCATATTAAACCACACTCTCAGGGCACTCTAGCTGCTGGCCAAAAACAGTTGCTGTGACTGAAGACACACTGATATCAGATATGAAGCAATGGCACTTGCTGTATGTCTCTATTTGTCTGATTCAAAGTTACCTGTATCAATATTTAGTTGGAATAATCCTCCTTTAATGTTGCTGTGAATACAAAATCTTAAGATCAAGAGAAACAGGAGTGACAGCAGTCCATTTGCCCCCTTACATCTACTCCACCATCCAATAAAAATTTGACTGATCTGATTTTGGTCTTAATTTTCTCCTCTTGCCTGCCTGCAAGCCCCAACCCTCCTGAAATCCTAGACTGTCTTGTATGTTTCAAATCTATCCAACACAGCTTTGAATATCTCAACTGCCGCTGTTCTCTGTGCAAGAGAATCCCCAAAGACAGACAACCCTCAAAAGAAATTGCTCTTTGTCTCTGTCTTAAAGTGGGAAATTCCTTTCTTAAACTCTGCTTTCAGTTCTAGATTCTCTCACTCGGGGAAAAGTCTTGTCAGCATCTATCCTGCCAAGCTCCTCAGAATATGAAAATGTTTCAATATGATGACCTCTCCTTTTTTTCATAAACTTCAATCAGTACTGGCCTAACTTGCAAAACATGAGTGCATAGGATGTAGAAGCCTGTTCGTCCTATTGAGATGGCTCGGCTATTCAACAAGACCATGGCTGATCTGGTAACCCTCAACTCTAATTTCCCCTCTTATAAAGGTTGATTCTCTTACTGATTAAAATCTCTCAGCCATGAACATACTTAACAACCCAGCTCAACAGCACTCTGTGGTAAAAAAATTCCACAGATTCACTACCTTGAGAGAGAAGAAATTCCTCCTCATCTCTGTCTTAAATTCTTGCCCCTTCCTCTGAGAAAATGCCATCTGGCCTTTGACTCTCCCACCACAGGAAATAATGTCTCGCTTTGACCCTGTCAAACCACTCAAACATCTTACATTTCGATAAGGTCACCTCTCATTCCCCTAAACTTCAACCAGCCTACTCAACATCTCCTCATAACAACATCCCTCCATACGTGGAACCAACCTAACAAAGCTGCTCTGGGCTCTCTCCAATACTTGTACATGTTTCCATAGATAAAGAGATGAAAACTGTTCACAGTTTTCCAGGTATGGTCTAACAAGTACCTTGCATAGTTTTAGCAAGACCTCCCTAGTTTTTATTTATTTCCATTCCCTTTGAAATAAAGGCAGCTAGTCCATTTGCCTTTCCTATTACCCATTGAACTTGGATGCTAGCTTCTTCTGATTCTTGGCATTGCAAATTGTTGGGTAGATCAAAGCACAATAGCTGTACTGGAACAGTTTAGCTAGAGGCATAGCAAGTTTTGGAGCACGTCTTCACTACTATTGTTGGAATGTTTTGGGATCCATAGCCTTTGCTGTATCCAATGCCTTCAGCCATTTATCGCTATCATATGGACAGAATTAAATTGGCTGAAGACTGGCATCCATGATGCTGGGAGGAGGCCAAGATGGATCACCCACTTGGCATTTCTAGCTGTTGCATATGTTTCAGTCTTGTCTTTGATATTGATATGTTGGGCTACCACATCATTGAAGATAGAGATATTTGCTCAGCCTGCTCCTCCAATGGATTAACTGACTGCCAACATTCGTGACTAGATGTGGTAAGAATGCAAAGCTTAGATCTGACCTGTTCATTGTGAAATTGTTTGACCCTGTCTATCTGTATATCACTTGCTGCTAATGCTGTGAGACACAAACAGTCCTGATTGGTAGCTTCACCAGGTGGCCAACTCATTTTTAGATATGCCTACTGCTACTCCTGGCACACCCTCCTGTACACTCCATTGAACCAGGTTTGATCCCTTAGGTTGGCAGTCATAGTACGGTGGGAGATAGACCAAGCCATGAAATTGCAGGTTGCGTTGTGTTTGGGAACAGTTGCGCCGCTGCTAATGGCCCACAATGCCTCATGGATGCCAAGTCTTCGTTCACTCAATCAGTTCAAAGACTATCTGATCTAGCAGCACAACACAATGGAGTATCCTCAATGTGAAGTTGTAACTTTGTCTCCATGAAAACAGGGCAATAGTTACTTCTACTGACAATATCATGGACAGGTGTAACTGCAACAGGCAGGTGGATGGAGATGCGGTTAAGTGTGTTTATTAGCTCGAGTCTAGAGCTTTGTCCTTTATGACTCCACCAGCTTGGTCAGCAGTTTAAGTAAGCCATTAAATTAGTATTTGAATTTTGGTTGTAAATTACCACCAGCTGCCTTTAATTGCTTATTAAGAAATCTCTCATATAATGAAGTAATGAAATAATTATTTAAAATTCTATTGCATGTAGCAAACAAAATAAAACACCTCAAGTAAGCAAGTTAAGCTCCACAACCTAACTGAGCTGTTACCCAATTAATGGTGGAGTTTAGCTCCAATTCCAACCAACAGTGTCTGTCTCTGGATATCCAAGTTTCAAGCCACATGCAGTATCGCTCTCCAGAGTTCTGCTACTGAAGAATTCTGGAGTTGAATTCCTGTAGTATTTTCTGTCTTTCAAGTTTATAGTGCGACATTATTGATATCCTTTAGATTCTTTCACCCACAGTATCGCAAGTCTGCAAGTTGCCTTATCAGAAGTAA
Source organism: Ginglymostoma cirratum (assembly GCA_024137785.1). Taxonomy (NCBI): domain Eukaryota; kingdom Metazoa; phylum Chordata; class Chondrichthyes; order Orectolobiformes; family Ginglymostomatidae; genus Ginglymostoma; species Ginglymostoma cirratum. The sequence continues at coordinate 45,291,188 of JAHRHZ010000112.1, read as the reverse complement.
CTTACCTGTTCCTTGTTAATTTGACATTGAAGACACAGTTTTCCTGAACTAACTCCTTAAATTCCTCTGTAATGCAAACATTTGTCCTTGTGGCATTAGGCAGAACAGTTATCATGCAGTTGTTAAAACAGTTTTATTTATGTCGCTTCAACTTCTTGTTTTCCCAGGCAAGGCTAATTGTTTTCAGTTCCTGTATAATGGTTTGTCCTTGCCGCTTAACAATTTATTCCAGACAGAGTTATTGCTGATTCTTCCAATCTACGAACCATTATTAAAGTTCTGAAGTTTACAGTATCACAAAATAATATTGTTTTTCTGTTCTTTCTGCCAAAGCGGACAACCTCACATTATTCTATTTTTTTTTGACCACACACTCAACTTATTTATATCCCTTTGTGTCCTCCCCACACCTGCTTTCTTAACTATCTTGACACCAGCAACAAATGTGGCGATAATACAATCTGAATTTAGAAAAAATGTCTAAGAGGCACCATTTCAGGTATCGTCTCCATGGCCATACTTCCCTCACCACCATCCCCACCCCACATTGACTATAGATGGACGTGAAATTACAGATGTAGGCCAATCCAAAATACAAACCAAGCAGCACTCATAGGACATGACTAAGATTATAAGCGATGTCACCCCTTATAAGGTTGGCAATACTAAACTCACTCTTTAGGTCTGATAACGGCAATGTAAGGAATGTCAGCATTAGTTTGATCCTTTTCTTTGCTTGCTTTACTCTCTTATCCCTCTTTCTTTTTAACCATTTTCTTTCTCTACCTCTTTCCTGACCCCAAATTCTTCCTCAATTCTCTTGGCTTCTCATAACTGGACTGTTTTTCCCCTTTTTATCCTGTTGACATTTCCCTTTCTTTGCTGTCTTGTTTTTATTTTCACTTTCTTCGTTGTTTGCTTTCATAATCTGTTGCAATGTTCCAAACAGAAGCTGCTTTTAGTGATCTTAGAAATGGCCATGGAGGGATTGAATTCTCTGTCTGGATCACCATGTAACACTGCAGTTCTCATCAATAATGGGAATCTCCGTGGAAACAGGAATGAAAGCTTACAAAACAGATGCAGCTTGATTTTCAATACTTAACAGAACAGTTTCTCCAAAGTTAGGGAAATTAGGGAATGCCTATTCTGACTCAAATTAGCCAGTCCTTAACTCTACATCAAAAATATTTCACTGATCATTTATTAATCCGCAGATTAACGCAATTGTTCTTCCTTCATATATAGTATTCACAGTTGTATTAGACTTTTTGCCAAAATACAATAATCACACACCAAACAAAACCAGGGTTCAAATTTCTGCACATATTAACTCAAATAAGGAGATTCTTTTTAATGCTTTCTTTGGTAACTCTGGAGACATTTTTAATTATATTGTATTGATTCTACACTTTCATTCAAGTTGATTATGCTTCTCTGAACATTCTTAATAACTCTATCAAGGGAAATTAGATAGGAATCTGCCAGAGTCTAAACCTGAAAAAATGTGCAAACATCAGGAACATATACCGTGGGGAGCAATAAGATCAGTAAAGAAATACAAAAGCACCTTTAATAATGCAGAACAGAAGAATAATAGTTTGCTGAAGCATCTGGCAGCACAGCCAAACTGTTTACATGTATAATATGTTTTCCACGCCTGTTGGTCCTTTATAATAGCCAGAATGTACAATTATTGTAGCACAGAACAAGGGAGCCACATCATTTGTGTTTTACCAAAATTAGACATTACGGGTTATTTTTTAAGAACAGTTCTGTGTCCAGACACAGGCAGGGAGGCACGCAATTTGGCACTGCCGATATCTGGGCAGAGAAGTGGCAAGCAGACAATTGACATTAATTATTGTTAACTGGTCCAATTCCCATGCCTACTGGAATTATCAGTCAGTAATGCAGCAAACCCACATTAACCTGGGAATATGTGGGGCTCAGACTGGTGTGGCCTTATGGTTCACATGAAGGATGGTGATCCCCGATCCATAATTATTCCCTGGGCCACAGCAGCAACCACTGACCATTGCCAGTACAGTTTATCATCCAGGATCATGATCAGGTACCTGTGACTTTTTAAAACATCAAAATCGACTTTTACTTTCACTGATGCCTCACAGTCTCAATCATCAGATCGATTTCTCTCATCTCTGACAGGAGATTTCCTGCTGATCTCAGGGCTGGATGGTGTCCCATTGGTCCTCCAGTACTGGGACCCACACCACCAGCAACCCCCACCTCGGTATTCCTGTTGATAGCATCAGCCCACTTCCAGACCTTTAATTGGCTGATCATTGGGAAATGTCCATGGATGTGCCTGAAGTAGACTGGGAACCAGCTGCCATCAAGGGGCAGAATGGCCTATTTCTGTTCCTACGGTGTATTTCTGGCAGCTGTGAATACTGGGATAAATTCAGAATCTAGCAAAGGAGGACTAAAAAGATAATCAACGCAGAGAAAAATGAAGGCCAACTAGCGGGGAATATGATAAATGATAATAAGAGCTTCTTTAAATATATAAAAAGGAAGAGAGAGGTCACAGTGAACAAAGACCAGTTAGAAAATGAGTATGGGGAGACAGTTTTGGGAGTCAGAGGGGTTAAACAGATATTTTGGATTTGTCTTTACGGTGGAAGATACTTCGATCATCCCATTATTACTAAAGAATACAGGGGCAGAATTAAGTACCATCACCATCACTAGAGAAGTAATATTAGACAAACTAATGGCGCTAGAGGCAGATAAGCCCCTGGCCCAGATGGCTTGCGTTATAGGATTCTAAAAGAAGTAGCTACAGAGATAGTGGACGCATTGGTTGTGATCTTCCAAACATCCTTGGATTCTGGAGAAGTACCTGACGATTGGAAAACTACCGACGTGACAAGCATGGGGCTAGATGAACACAGCAGGTCAAGCAGCATCATAGGAGCTCCTATGATGCTGCTTGACCTGCTGTGTTCATCCAGCCCCATGCTTGTTATCTCGGATTCTCCAGCATCTGCAGTACCTTTTATCTCTACCGACGTGACACCCTTATTTAAAAAGAGAGGGAGGCAACAAGTGGGTAATTATAGGCTGATTAGCTGAACATTTATTATTGGAAAAGTATTGGAATCAATTATGAAGGAAGTAAGAGCAGATCATTTGAAAAATCATAGTCTAATCAAACAGAGTCAGAATGGCTTCTTGAAAGAAGCGTGGCCTCACTTGGAATATTGCGTACAGTTCTGGTCGCCCCATTACAGGAAGGATGTGGAAGCATTGGAAAAGGTGCAGAGGAGATTTACCAGGATGTTGCCTGGTCTGGAGCAAAGGTCTTATGAGGAAAGGCTGAGGGACTTGGGTCTGTTCTCATTGGAGAGAAGAAGGCTAAGAGGGGATTTAAAAGAGACATACAAAATGATCAGAGGATTAGATAGGGTGGACAGTGAGAGTCTTTTTCCTAGGATGATGACATTGGCTAGTACGAGGGGGCATAGCTGCAAATTGAGGGTTGATAGATTTAAGACAGATGTCAGAGGCAGGTTCTTTACTCAGAGAGTGGTAAGGGCGTGGAATGCCCTGCCTGCCAATGTAGTTAACTCAGCCACATTAGGGGCATTTAAGCCTGTTCTGCGCTGTATTGTTCTGTGTTCTATGTTCTATGAAAGGGAAATTGTGTCTGAATAATTTATTTGATTTTTTTGAAGAAATCTCAACCAGAGAGGATAGAGGGAACCAGTAGATATATATTTGGATTTGCAGAAGGCGTTTGACAAGATACCTTCACAAAAGGTTAAGTCATAAGACAAGACACCATGGTATTGGAGATAGCGTCTGGACATAGTTAGAGAATTGGCTCATGGGCAGGAAACAGCAAGTGAGGATAGGGGTTCTTTTCAAATTGGCAACCCATGACCCATGGGGCTCCACAGGAATCAGTGCTGGGTCCGTTACCGTTTACGACATATATTAATGACTTGGAAGAAAGAAGTGAATGTATTGCAGCCAAATTTTCAGACAACACTAAAATAGTTGGAAAGACAGGTTCTGAGAAGGATACAAAGTTAACAGAGAGATAGTGATGGGTTAAGTAAGCAGGCAAAAAGTTGGCAAATGGCATATAATGTGGGAAAATGTGAAGTTGTTCGTTTTGGAAGGGTATTATTTAAATGGAGAAAAACTACAGAAAGTTGCAACACAAGAGGACTTGGGGGGGTGGAATTGTGCATGAAACATAGAAAACTAGCACACAGGTGTAGCAGATAATCAGGATGTATGATGGAATGTTGGCTCTTATCTCAAGGGGTTTGGAGTATAAGAATAGAGAAGTCTCATTGCAACTGTACAAGGTGTTGGAGACCACATCTGGAGTTCTGTGAGCAGTTTTGCTCCCCTTATTTAAGGGAAAGGTATCATTTCATTGGAAGCAGTGCAGAGAAGGTTCACTAAGATTATCCCCGGTATGGGTAGATTTACTACAAGCAAAAGCTAAACAGGTTTGGACTCTACGCACTGGAGTTTAGAAGAATGAGAGATGATCTCATTGAAATGTATACGATTCTTAAGGAGCCTGACAGAGCAAATGCTGAGAGGATATTCCCCCTCATAGGAGAGGCTACAGCCAGAGGGCATAGTCTCAGAATAAAGGGGCACCAATTTTAAGACTAAGGTTAAATTAATGTCAGGCTAACTGGCCTATAACCTCTTGTCTTCTGCCTCCTTCCCTTCTTAAACTAGGGTGTTACATTATCCATTTTCCAATTCTTTGGGACGCTCCCCGACTCAGATGATTCCTGAAAGATCACCACCAACGCCTCCACAATGTCCTCCATAGTCTCCTTCAGAACCCTGAGGTGTAATCTATCTGATCCGTGTGATATATCCACCTTCATACCTTTCAGCTTCCCCACCTCCTTCTCCGTAGTGACAGCCGTTACATTTACCTCACCCCCAATTCTCTTTAAGTTCTGGTATGTTACTGGTGTCTTCCATCATGAAGACCACTGAAGATATCTCTTCAGTTCCTCTGCCCATTATGAGATCTTCAGCCTCATTTTCCAGCAGCCCAATGTTCACGCTTGCCTTTCCCACTCACTCTTTCTATTACCTTTTAAATATCTAAAAGAATTCTTGCAATCTTATATTACATTACTAGTTAGCTTACCCTTATTTCATCTTCTCCTCTTTTACTGTGTTTTCAGTTATCCTCTGCTGATTTTTAAAGGCTTCCCAATCCTCTGGCTTCCCACTAATTTTCACTTTTGCTTTCACGCTGTTCCTGACTTCCCTTGTCAACAATGGTTACCTCATCCTCCCCTTGATATTTCCTTCTTCCTTGGGATGAATTTCTATCACACCTCACAAATTACCCCCAGAAACATCTGCCACTACTGCTCCACTGTCTTCCCTGCTAGGCTTCCCTTCCAATCAATTCCATCCAGCTCCTCCCTCGCGTCTTTGTGGTTACCTTTACTCAATCGTAATACTATTACATCTGATTTCAGCTTCTCCCTCTCAAACTACAGGGTGAATTCTATCATATTATGGTCACTGGCCCCTAGGGGTTCCTTCACCTTCAGCTTCCTAATCAAATCTGCCTCATTAACACATCACCAGATCCAGGATTGCCTGTTCCCTCATGGTTGTACCACAAGCTGCTCCAAAAACCATCTCATTGACATTCCACAAATTCTTTTCTTGGGATCCAGTGCCAACCTGATTTTTCCAGTCCACCAATATATTGCAGTCCCCTACGATTACCTTAATATGGCCTTCCATACATGCTTTTTCTATCTCCTGATTATTTTCCGCCCCACATCCTGACTACTACTAGGAGGCCTGTGCATATTTCCTATCAGGGTCTTTTTGCCTTTACGGTTCCTCAATTCTACTTACACAGGTACACCTTCTATATCACTTCTTGCTATCGATTTAAACTCATTGCTTATGAACAAGGCAGTACTGCCCCTGCATCTCTCCCCTACCACCCTTCAGCCAGTCCTATCCGTAGGACTAGTAACCTTGGAGTTGGAAAAGCACAGCAGGTATGACAGCATCCGAGGAGCAGGTAAGTCAATGTTTCAGTCCGAAACTTTCCGTTAGTCCTAACAAAAGGTTTCGGCCAGAAACGTAGATTTACCTGCTCCTTGCATGCTGTTTGACCTGCTGTGCTTTTCCAGCCTCACACCTGTAGTCTCTGGCTTCCAGCATCTGCAGTCCTTATTGTCTTGTGTAGCCCTGTATATTTAGTTCCTTGCTCCCTTAGCAACCACATCTCTGTGATACCCACAACATCATACCCGTCAATTTCAATGTACATGTACATTCTGCACCACAAGCTCATTTACCTTGTTTTGTAAATTGCACGCATTTAAGCACAGCACCCTCAGTCCTGTGTTGACCACTGCCCCTATTATTGTTCCCCTTTATCTCTTATGCCTGAAGTTAGATCGTGACCCTTTCTATACTATCTGTACTGTTACTTGTTCTGGAAACTTCACAACCTCTCCTGAGCCCACCCCTCCTTTAGCCAGTCCAAAGTCCTTGTGATGTCAATTTACTTTGATTTGTGCCATCAGTTTATCAAACTTGTTCCAAATCCTTCATGCATTAAGATGCAAATCTCTTAAATTTACTCTATTATCGAGTTGCCAACACTTTTATGGTTCCTAGGTGCAATATGACAATCACACATTCTGTCTCTTCCTTTTATATTCTGGTAACAATCAAACTTATCACCTACCAGCAGTCCTACATGCTCCTTCACCTTTGATTTTATAATTTTCCATGCAACTGGAACCACCTCCCCTCATCATGTAGTTTAAGTTCCATGGAAGTTTTTATACAACATGACTGTTCACTTGGAAGTAAGCACAAAGGGGCTAGTTTTAGTTCTTGTATTTACTTCACTGTTGTTAAAGCTATTTGTCATTAATAATTGCTTATCACCAAATGTTTGACTTAGGAAATGCCCATTTGCTGAATTCTGTCCATGTGGAATTCCACAGAAACAGAAGAGGTTGTATCGTAATTTCTCATTGCTACCTTTCATCCAAAAATAACCAGATCAATTCAGTAGAAAACAAGTTAGCAACAAGTAATGACTTGATTAAGTGAAGCATTGTTAGGAATTTACTAATGTTAATACCATTTGGAGAGATTAAACTGCATTCTAGGTCAGACAGGTGATGAGAGTTTGGCCTTTCAGAATAACATGCATGCAGTAGGCTGCATAATCAACCTGGGTAAACAATGAAACTTTTTATGATCCTGTTTAGCTAAGAATTACTTACTATTTCACTTTCAATACTGATTCTTAGCTTTCTTGGCTTTGGCGGAATAGAGTTCTACCTTGTATCAACCCAAGTCAGGCTACATGCTTCATGGTGTTCAACTGCAAAGATTTGGATGATTAATTACCCAGATCCATAAAGTGAAGGTGACCCATACACTTTTCCCAAATTTGGAAACGTCATTCAGTCTTTTCACTTTATTGCTTTCCTTACCGAGGTATTGCAGTGGAATGTCAATCTTCGGTCCAATCACATAGTGACCCTCCTCCAAGCTATGTGCAGTAACCGTAGTCCACTGCCTACATGAATGGATTAGTAATAGATCCTGGTCGGTCAATCCCTCTATACATTCTCCTGAAAAACAATCCAAAGGATACATGTAGGTGGATTCTGATAAAATATCTACACACTTGTTTAAACTTCAGGTTATTGTTGAAGTTAGAGCTAAATGTTTAGTGAAAACATTAGTTTTATATTAAGTGAGTTGAGCTTTTATATGATTTAAATGATGCACTACGACACAAATAGAATGAAAGGGAGATAGAACTAGAAACAGCATAAGACAAGGACAGGTATCTTGACATACGTGACAAGGCTGAAGCATACTCAAAGGTGTTTAGAAGATGCCACAAACCAGGAATGAAGTCTAAGCAAAAACAATGAATATTGTTGTAGTTTTGTGTCCTTCTTAAAGCAATTGATACCATGTACATTCATGCGAAAGTTGCAGGAGGAAAAGCAACAAAATCAGCAGCACCCACCATCGTTACAGAGTAAGAAATAAGAGCAGGAGTAGGTAATCTGGCCCATTGAGCCTGCTCTGCCATTTAGTAAGATCAGGGCCGATCTTTTTCTGGATTCAGCTCCGCTTAGCTGCCGGCTCAGCATAAAACTTAACTCCTTTACTGTTCAAAACTCTATATTTTCTTTAAAAACATTAATGAGGTAGCCTCAACTGTTTCACTGGGCAGGGAATTCCACAGATTTACAACCCTTTGGGTGAAGACTTTCTTCCTCAACTCAGTCGTAAATCTGCTCCTCTTTATTTTGAGACTGTGGCCCCTAGTTCTAGTTTAACTCACCAATGCAAACAACCTCCCTGTTTCCATCTTATCTATTCCCTTCATGATCTTATAATGTTTCTATAAGATTGCCCCTCCTTTCTAAATTCCAATAAATATAGTCCCAGTCTACTTAAACTCTCCCCATAAGCCAACCCTCTCAACTCCGGAATCTACCTCATGAATCTCCTCTGCACCCCCTCCAGTGCCAGTACATTTTTGGTCTCCTTGCTTGAGAAACACTGTACACAGTAAATCAGATAGCAACTTCTGAACATGTGCAGCCAAAGGTGAAACTCAGGAAGTTGCTGTTTGATTTGTTCTGATCATTCACAACTTTTGCACCAACAGGGACCTCACCAAAAAATTAAACATACTCATCAGAGAGTGAAAACAAAAGACGGCAAAGCACAGTACAAGTTTGAGGAAAAAAACAAATAATCTTACTGAAATTCTGAGTTCCAAAGATTCAATAAAGCATGCACAGGAGGAGATCAACAGATATGAACTGGAAATTAAATTTAAAGAATTCTACATGGTACTGTAATGCAGGTTTTCTACAAAGACTGGGTCCTTGATCTTTCCAAAACTGTCAAGGTAGATGTTGATCTCTCTCTGCACCTTCTCTGTGGCTGTAACACTGTATTCTGTATTCTGCATTCTGTTCTGCTATCCTAATGCATCTTGTATGGTACAATCTGCCCGTAGAGCATGCAAAGCAACACTTTTCACTGTATCTCGGCACATGTGACAGCAATACATCAAACTCGGGTTGATTTGGGAATTCACTTGGAAGGCTTGAGTTATAAGGGGAGGCTGGATAGGCAGGGACTTTTTTCTCTAGAATGTCAGAGGCTGAGGGCTGATCTGTTATAGAGGTTTATAAAATTATGAGTGGCAGAGATAAGGCAAATAGCCAAGGACTTTTCCCCAGAGTAGGGGAGTCCAAAACTAGAAGGGCATAGTTTTAAGCTGAGAGGGAGGAGATTTAAAAAGGGACCTGAGGGGTAGCCTTTTCCACACAGAGGGCGGTGTGTGTATGGAACGAGCTGCCAGAGGAAGTGATAGAGGATGGTACAATTACAACATTTAAAAGACATTTGGGCAGGTAAATGGATATGAAAGATTCAGAGGGGTATGGGCTAAACACGGGTAAATGGGACTAGTTTAGTTTAGAAAACCTGGTCAGCATGGTTGAGTTGGGCCAAAGGGCCTATTTCCATGCTGTATGACTGATTAAAACAGATGAAGGAGTTGAAGTTGTTTCACTTAACGGTGAGTCAGTCATTAGCCATCCCAAACAAGATCAGGTGTATTTTCAGTGGTGTAAATTGGTCAGAAAAACTGGTATGCAACATTTCTTGTCTGAAAACTTCCTTTTACCTGTGTGGAGTCACATTCTTTTAGACTTTAAATATCGTTGGACATTTTTGTTTTACTTATTATTGTATTTTTTATCTTGCCCCTCCTATCTTAACTTTGTCTTTCTTTCTTTAGCTTTATTTTACTTTCTGGGCAAGCTTCTACATTGAATTAAATATTCTAACTTACACTTCCCCGTTCAGACTGTGTGGATTAGATTTTAACCCATTCACTTGCACAAAGTTAATTCAAGCCCTGCGTTTCTCAATGTGGATGGTTTAATCTAATTGTTTTGGGAGACAAGCCTGTTTGCATAGACCCAGGGCACTGTATTGCAGTGACTAATTACTCTAAGTTGCAGCACAATGCTCATGAAATGTTTGTAGACAGAACTATCAGTAATGAAGGGCAAGCACCATTCCTGCGTTGCTCACTGTGGAATCTGGGTCAATAATCACTGTATTTATGGTGTTGCATTTGATTTTAAAAAAAAGACATTGTATTTCCACTGTTACTTTTGTGTGCAGATGATGTAAATGGTCAAACTTCCTACCTTCAGATAGGAGTGTAGTACATAGAAAAAGGCTACATTGATCATCCAGATTCTACTTTGGAGTCAGAATCTACCAACCCAGATGGTGAGAGGTAACAGGTGGAATTTAATGCAGCAGACAGGAGGGCTCACCCATTGGCTACAGACCTGGCCAGAGCACATCATGCCTCTTAACAGGAAGGACACAATTATTTACCAATCAGGCACATTGTGGGGCTGAGGTGGTAGAGCTGCCGGCCAATTATTGGCTAATAATGATAAGCGCCCAACTAACACCCAGGGTCCCTAAGAAGGAAAGGATGATTGCCCAGACCCTGGCTTTTTGCTGTGCATCAGAAGCTGATTCCAAAGTCAGGTTCAGGCCAGACTCCAGGCTCAAAAGCAAACCCCTTCCCAAACATTACTGGGGAAGAGATGTGATCTCCACTTACTTCTCTCCCACCCAATGAAATTCCCCTTCAACCATATGCACTACGCGGACGGGGGTGTAACATTCCATCTAGTGAATGTAGAATGTCCTACTTTACTACTGTAGTGTTTGAGATACCAAGAGTCAATATTATGAAGATGAGCTGCTGGCACTCATGCCAAATTACCTGTCCATACAAATGTTAGGAACGAAAGTGGATGTGAGTTTGAGTGCTGATGTGATGCCAGATCCACAGGCAATAGAGATGGACCATATCAATCAAGACACCCTTTGTCTGACTACAGACGGCAGCAGACCATCTGTGGTCAACCAGTCCAAGATGCAATAGTAAGGCATGGTAGCCGATGATCTTCAACTAACATGCTGGGATAATGATGTTAGTTTCTCTTATGGGCGGCACAGTGGCTCAGAAGTTAGCACTGCTGTCTCACAGCATCAGGGGCCCAGGTTCAATTCCAGCCTCAGGCGACTGTCTATATGGAGTTTGCACATTCTCCCCTTGTCTGTGTGGGTTTCCTCCAGCTGCTCCGGTTTCCTCCCACAGTCCAAAGATGTGCAGGTTAGGAGGACTGGCCATGCTAAATTGCCCATAGCGTCTAGAGTGGGAAATACAGGGATGGTGTAAGGGGTGGGTCTGAGTGGGCTGCTCCTTGGAGGGTCAGTGTGGACTTGATGGGTCAAATGGCCTGCCTCCACACTGTAGGGATTCTATTGTATGAAATATAGCTCCTGGTATTTACATATATACTGCCATAGGAAGGCAGCAAGGATTAGCAAAGTCTTGGCCAGTAAGTGTCAATATATCTGATCTGAGGTTATTCAGGTAGTTAGGATTGACAGTTAATGATTCAGCAGCATCTCCGTGCCAATTTAGTCCAACCAATCAGCATCCTCCTAAATGTTTAAAAAATGCAAGATAGAGAAGTCCATTAAAGAAAAAGCACCAACACCTATTTAAAGAAGAAAAATTGGCAACTCTCAGATGGATTTGAATTAGAGTGCGACCGTTGAACACTACCAGTTATGATACTGGTTTCCTCATTCCTTTAGCTACAAATCACAGGCTTTCAGCTTGAACCAGCCTACTTCCACGACATAGTATCTAGAGCTCTAATTACTCTCATCTGGATTAGATCAGGAATAATTTGGACTGGAACAAGAATAATTGTGAGGAATTTAAGGTATACGGAGGTGCTACATTAATTTTTACCCAGAATGACAAACATGCTGCTTTTAATACTTAAACATTAGATCCAATAAATTAAATTATTCAGGAAGCATTCCTTTGTCTCCTTCATGTGTAATCTATCACCAGTTGCCTTTGTGACATCAAGTAACAGACAGCCCAGAATTTCTTCAGTTCAAAAAAAACCAAGAAATCAGGAATTAGGTATCTTCTGTATGTCAGCCCAATTCCATTCCACTCACTGGCTGCTTGATCATACACAGCTCAACTGTTTGTAGCAAATGAGTCATTATGACCAAAGGCTGAAGTTTAAATCTGATCTCAAATTCCACTGCTAAGATTGCCCATTTCTGCCACTGCTTCCATCTCCACCGTGACATCATACCTGCTGCTTTCAAACTCTCAGTCACAGCTTCCTTACCTCCTGGCTGAATTTCATCAAGCCACTTCCTTATCTCCTGGCTGAATTTCATCAAGCCACTTGCTTATCTCCAAAGCAATTGAATCAGAACCCTGCCTACCACATTCCATCTTATCCCTATCATACTTATTTAATTACCCAGTTCTCACTGAGTCCTCAGGATCCCCATCTCAGTTTACTGACATTAAGATATCTGTATTCATTTACAAACCTCAGTGTGGCCATATAAGTGCAAACCTCCTCCGACCCAATGTCTCAGTTTACATTGTCTGAAAAACCCGGACTTTTCTCTCCGTTCCTCTATCACAGTCTCTAACTGCAAGGCCTTACACTTTAGGAACCTCTCAGCTTCAATAGCCATCCCAAAACTCATCTCAACCCTTCTAATTTCTGAATTATACCCAATTATCTTCTTGTGAAGCTAATACGTGCGGTGTACAATTAACATGCATCTCCACACATTTTTGGAACAGGTCAATAATTGTCAAACTATGCAGATTTTAAACACTTTCTGTCCAGTAAGTATTACTTCAATTCTTCCTCTATCCCCATCAACATTGAGAATTCTAATTGTGTTAAATGTAGGTACTAACCACAAAGTAGTGTGACTGCATCTCCAATGCATCTTGGCTGCAGTTCATTACAGTATGTTAATTCAGTCTGTAGCTCAATGCCAAAGTCACGTGCAAATTGTTAACACTTACCAACCATATTATATGCTGCATCCAGGATGTCAATGAATAAAATCTGAAATATTCCTCAGTGATACAATCATTGAGGTATACAGTATGGAAACAGGCCCTTCAGCCTATCTCATCCATGCTGACCAGGTTTCCTAAGGTTCGCTCAAGTGAGAAATTGCTTAGTTAAATAAACTATATTTGATACTAGCGTTATCTTTATTCATTCAGCAACTAACAGAATATTTCAAAAACATGTATAAACGTAATGCCCTGACTGTGCATAATTAAAATTATGCATTGGCAAAGATCATTTTCTACAATAATATACTTGATGATCTCATAATAGTTTTGCAAATGCTGAATCTTCCTAAATTTTTCAATTGGACCCCATTAGTATAATGTAGTAATTGTAACAGAAACAGCATAAAGTGTTATGTTCACACACAGTGAACTCCATAATTTGCTGAAATCTTCACTTCAGGATATAGATATGCATATAAAGTAAAATGGGATAAAAATTATGCAACTTTGCATTGTGCTCTGCACCTCAGTAAACAGTTAACACACATTTCAAATTTGTTAGACAACTGAGTGTCATACATTGTTTTACAACTGGGTAAACATGATCCTTCAACATTTAAACATAAGGATGAACTTAGCCAATAAGTATGGCAACACCTTTATTTCTACAGTAACCCTCACCAGTCATAAAACAAGTTCTGCTGAGCTGGAATTTATAACAAGAAATTTCACTCATCAACAATTAATTACAAAAGAAAGGAGCAGGGTATGAAACTGGGGACAATTTTCAACCCAAAAAAACACCAAGCAGCAGTTGATTAATGTGTGGAGTTGATGCATTGTATTTCCAGCTGGGCCTATAAATTGAGGAGCAATGTACCTGCCTGATTTGGCCATAATGTAGTTTCAATATGTAATTCTAAATTATAAGCTCCCATTTTGTATTTTTCAGGCATAAATGTCTAGGTACCACCTATTGTGCACCATGCAGTGAACAGCCCAACCAGAGTGGCCCAATAATTGGTGGGGGACATTTCATTTGGGAGCATGACTACTCTACAAAAAAAAATTGTAATCAGCAGAAAATCCTCTGGGATTGATTTCTGCGAGTGAACCACCCACTCCAGCTTGAGCTGCTAAGTGGTACAGCAGGAAAACCAACCAATTTCTATCCTCCCTTCACACTGTAAGCTGCGATGAGTTGATAACTATTACTTTCGGGATTTAAATGAAATCTGAATAGAAGGGCTCCCACACAAAGGAACATAGGAATCAGGAATTGACTATTTGGCCCTTAAGCTTGCTCTATGACTGAATAAGATCATAGCTGATCTGATTGTGGTCACAAATCTACTTTCCATTACCCTCAACTCCCTTGCTTATCAAAATCTATTTAACGTGACCTTGAAAAATTTAATGACTTAGATGCCACTATTGTCTCGGAAAGAAAATGCAACAGGCTAACAATCTTCTGAGACAAAACACTTCTCCTCATCACAGTCTTAAAAGGGAGACCCCTTATTCTTTTAAACTATATTCCCTAGTTCTTGCTTCTTCCACAGTGGAAGTACCCTATAAAGTCTGCTCTCAAAATGTTTCAATAAGATCACCACTGTTCTGTAGCCTTCTTCAGTCTTTCTCCATTTAAGTGATATTCAGCTCCTCTATTTTTCCTGCCAAAGTGCACAACCTCATATTTCCCCACTTGCTTAACCCATCGATTTCCCTCTGCAGATTCTGTGTCAGCCTCACCACTCAGCTTCCCACCTATTATTTGCTGTCCATAAACTTGCTATTGTACATTCACATTCCTCAGCCTCCTTATACCAAACAGAATGGACGATGGTTGTGATTGTTGGAGATCAATCATCACAGTGACAGCATCATCCTTATGTGCTGACAAGAAACTTTTTATTTTCCTTTCAGGCATCAAGGCCCAGAAGATGCAACAACTCAAAAATACCCATGGCCCTCTGGAACCTTCCCCTCCTCCTCTTCCCTCTGACTCTATCCCCTCCCCCAACACCCCCACCTCCTGTCAGGTATTCACCAACCCTCCTAACCTTCCGCTCTCCGATGCTGAACGCTCTGTACTCAGCAAAGGCCTCAGCTTTATCCCTCTGCGTCCCGACCTTAACGAATTTCGAGCACGACAGCTCACTGAACTGTTCTTCTGCCGTCTTTGCCTCCATGCTCGTTTCTTTGGACAAGAATCCTCTCCCCATCCCACAGACCCCTTTGCCCAACTCCAACACTCTCCCTCCACCTGGACCCCTCCCTCTGGCCTTTTACCTGCGCTCGATCTTTTCATTAAGAACTGTCGACGTGACATTAGTCGCCTCAATTTCACTGCCCCCCTCAACAAATCCAACCTATCTCCCTGCAAACTGACTGCACTCCGCGCACTCAGATCTAACCGTGACTCTGTCATCAAGCCTGCCGATAAGGGAGGTGCTGTTGTAGTCTGGTGTACTGAACTCTACCTTGCAGAGGCCGAGCGCCAACTCTCAGATACCTCCTCCTACCTTCCCCTGGACCATGACCCCACCATGGCATATCAGGCCATTGTATCCACTACGGTTACAGATCTCATTTCATCCGGTGATCTCCCCCCATCCACTTCTAAGCTAATAGTCCCCCGACCCCGCACAGCTTGTTTCTACCTATTGCCAAAAATCCACAAATAGGATTGTTAAGGTAGACCCCTTGTTTCAGCCTGCTCATGCCCCACAGAACTCATCGCTCCCTACCTTGACTCAGTCTTCTCCCCCCCGGTCCAATCCCTACTCACATACATCCATGATTCATCTGATGCCTTACGCTGGTTTCAAAGCTTCCAGTTTACCGGCTCCAGCCACCTCCTCTTTACCATGAGATAACAAGGTGTAGAGCTGGATGAACACAGCAGGCCAAGCAGCATCAGAGGAGCAGGAAGGCTGATGTTTCGGGCCTAGACCCTTCTTCAGACTCCTCTTTACCATGGATGTGCAATCCCTTTACACATCCATTCCCCACCAGGAGGGTCCTAGGGCTCTCCGCTTCTTCCTCGAGCAAAGACCTGAACCATCCCCACCCACCACCACCCTCCTCCGCTTGGCTGAGCTTGTCCTCACCCTCAGCAACTTCTCTTTCAACTCCTCTCATTTTCTTCAGGTAAAGGGGTTGCCATGTACCCGCATGGGCCCTAGTTATGCCTGTCTCTTCGTGGGGTACGTGGAACATACCTTGTTCTAGTCCTATTCCGGCCCCCACCCACAACTCTTTCTCCGATACATCGATGATATCATCGGTGCTGCTTCCCTCTCTTGTCTAGAATTGGAAAACTTCATCAATTTCACCTCCAATTTCCACCCGGCCCTCACTTTCACCTGGTCTGTCTCTGACTCCTTCCTTCCCTTCCTCAACATTTCTGTTTCCATTTCTGGGGATAGACTGGCCACTAATATCCATTACAAACCCACCGATTCCCACAGCTACATGGACTGTGCATCCTCACACCCCACTTCCTGTAAAGACTCCAACCCATTCTCGCAGTTCCTCCATCTCCGTCGCATATGTTCAGATTAGGCCAACTTCGACAAGGGAGCCTCCGAAATGTCCACACTCTTCCTCAACTGAGGATTCCCCAACTCTGTTGTCGACAGGGCCTTCCCATCTCCCGCACTTCTGCCCTCACCCCTTCTCTTCCCTCCCGCAACAGTGATAGAGTTCTCCTTATCCTCATCTACCATCCCACCAGCATCCATATCCAGAAGATCATCAGACGCCATTTCCGCTACCTCCAGAAAGATGCCACCAGACACATATTCCCCTCCCCTCTCTTGTCTGCCTTCCACAGGGACTGTTCCCTCTGGGACACCCTGGCTCACACTTCCTTCACACCCAACACCTCCCCACAGGCCAATGGCACCTTCCCCTGTAACCGGCGAAGGTGCAACAGCTGTGTATTTACCTCCTCCCTCCCCAGTATCCAAGGGCCCAAACATACCTTTCAGGTGAAGCAACACTTCACCTGCACTTCCCAGGAACTAGTCTACTGCATTCGCTGCTCACAATGTGGTCTCCCCTACACTGGGGAAACAAAGCGTAGACTTGGCAACCACTTCGCAGAACATCTATGTTCTGCTTGCAAAAACCCTGAACTAACTGTTGCCTGCCACCTTCATGCACCATCCTGCTCCCTGGCCAACATCTCTGTCTCTGGCTTGCTGCAGTGTTCCAGTGAAGCCCAACGCAAGCTGGCGGAACAACACCTCATTTTCTGCTTGGGGACCCTACAGCCCTCCGGCCTCAATATTGAGTTCAATAATTTTAGGGCCTAAACTCTCCCGTGTCCCAGCCCCTCACCCCACACACCTGGCCTTGTTACCACATAGCCTGCCATTACACACCCCTCTGTTGTCAGTCACTAACAGTCCCCATTAACAACTACTCACCCTCCCAGCCTGATCATTAGCAAGTCCTTTGTCTGTCCGACTGTCTTTCTCTCTCTTTGGGCTCTATCCTATCGTTTACTCCCTGCCCCACCCACCTCCCTATTCTCTGCATACAAACTGACGTTTTCCCAGCCACCATCAGTTCTGAGGAAGGGTCACTGGACCCGAAACATTAACTCTGTTTTCTCCTCCACTGATGCTGCCAGACCTGCTGAGCTTTTCCAGCAACTTTGTTTTTGTTGTCACAGTTACAGGATCTCACATCAAGTAGGAAATATTTCCCAGACACTTGACGCGAGCTTTATAGATGGTGGACAGGCCTTGTGGAACCAGGAGCAGAGCTACTTGTCACAGAATTCCTAGTCTCTGAGGCTTAACCACCTACAACTACTTCATTAATGACCATCCCTCCACAGTATCAAAGGTAGGGGTATTTGCTGATGATTGCATAATATACAACAATTGTTCATGATTCCTCAAATATTTAAACGGTCGTGTCCAAATACAACATACAGATTTTGGCTGATAAGTGGCAGGTATCATTTGTTTCAAACAAGTACCAGGCAACGACCATCTCTAGTAAGAGAGAATTCAACCATCGTCCCTTAACATTCAATGGCAATACTATAACTGAATCACCCACCATCAACATCCTAATGTTTACCATTGACCAGAAACTGAACTGGGCCACTGCGGTTACAGCATCTTCAAAAACATAATCTCCACCACTTAGATTGACAAGGGCAGTAAATGAATGGGAATATGACCCTTTATCTGCAATTTCTTCTCAAAGCCATTCATAATCCAGTCTTGGCGCTATATGGGGAGGCTTATTCCTATTTAAGAAAGGTTGTTGGGTATATGAAACAAAATGAAAAAACACAGACAAGGTTGAAATGCTGATGTGGCAGACACACAGAGACCTGTAAAAGTGGCAGAACTAGCAATAACTTTTGAGTTTGTCTGAAGCTCAAAATGTCGATGGCCCTTTCCCATGCCAAATAAAGTAGACAATGCTATCGGCATCTCGAGGCTGCAAGAATAGCACAATGCTGTAAGAATGAGCTAGGACAGCATCTAAGAAATTAGATAAGAACAGGGACATGAGGCACCCCTACCATCTTGGAATGCATGTGAAACAAGTTACTTGTCACAGGTGATCTGTTTTGGATTTCAAGTAATGTATTGTTTATGTGACCTACAATGCAGAAATGTATTTACTTCTCAGTTTCTCTGGGGTAGTGCTCTCCCAAACTGTTGATAAAATAAACTATAGTTAACCTGAACCTGAGTTTCCTGAGGTTATTTCACAAAATAATCTACCTCAACAGTACTTAACTATTACTGAAGAAGAAAGAACAAATGGCAGCATCTGTGGGAAGAAAGCAGAGGTAACATTTCAGAACTGATGAAAAGTCAGCAGACTTGAAACATTAACTCTGCTGCCAGACCTGCTGAGTTTCACCAGCAATATCTGATTCTATTTCAGATCTCCAGTACCTGCAGTTCTTTGCTTTATTTTCTGAGATCTTCAACCAGAGATTAAAATCAATTGAACACTGTGTTTATTCAGTTATAGGATTACGGTGTCACTGGCCAGGCCAGCATTTATTGCCCATCCCTAATTGCTCAGAGGGCAGTTCAGAGTCGACCACATTGCTGTGGATCTGGAGTCACATGTCAGCCATACTGTTTAAGAATAGCAGTTTCCTTCTCTGAAGGACATTAGTGAACCAGATGGGTTTTTCTGACAATCGACAATGGATTCAGAGTCATCATTAGACTCTTCATTCCAGATTTTTTTCATATTATATATTCATACATCAATGACTTTAAATGATTATGATCCTTTAGTTTACTGAAAGCTCCAGTTTTGCCTCCTTTAAAAGTTCCCTTTATGTTCTCAATTCTTAGTTAATAGCCCAATCGTACTATCAGAGTTTTCCCAGTGCTTCATGTGTTTCTCTGAGCATTTAACACTGCTTCCAACCTTCACTTCTGCATTGAATCTTTCTTACCAGACTGGCCTCTTGTAGCGCTCATTGAGGCCTGCAAATGCGTAGTAACTGATATTACAACAGCGATCACAATCGCCAACATGATACAAATGGGGAAAATTAATATTTAACTTCATTCTACACATGGCTTTACTGTACTTCTGACCAGTAGTTGCTAAGGCAATTAGAAAACATAAGTTGAAATAATGTAAGACAACAAGCATGGGGCTGGATGAACACAGCAGGTCAAGCAGCATCATA
>JAHRHZ010000112.1:45252908-45271091 GCA_024137785.1 Ginglymostoma cirratum | reverse complement strand
GTCAAGTTTTCCTGCTCCTATGATGCTGCTTGGCCTGCTGTGTTCATCCAGCCCCACGCCTTGTTACCAGGGATGATCACCTTGATGGATTACACAATAGGCCCCTCCAATAGTCAGAGGGAAATTGAGAAGCAACTATGTAGAGAGATCCCAGATATATGTAAGAATAAGTCTGAAACAGTCGGTGATTTTAATTTTCCAAACATTCACTGGGACTACCATAGTGTTAAAGATTTGGATGGTGAAGAGTTTGTTAAATGCGTTCAAGAAAATCTTCTTAATCAATATGTATATGTTCCTAGCAAAGGAGCAAAACCTGACCTTCTCTTTGGAAATAAGGCAGGGCAAGTGACTGAAGTGTTAGCAGGGGAACACTTTGGGACTAGTGATCATAATACTATTAGATTTAAAATAGTTATGGGAAAGGATAAGTCTTCCATAAAAGTTAAAGTCCTTAATTGGAGAACGGCAAATTTTAATGGTATGAGACAAGAACTTTCAAAAGTTGATTGGAGTAGACTGTTCACAGGTAAAGAGATGACTGGCAAGTGGGAGGCTTTCAAAAGTGTGATAATGAGAGTTCAGAAGCATTATGTTCCTGTTAAAGTGAAGGGTAGGGCTGCTAAGATTAGGGAATAATGGATAAATAAAGACTTTGAAGTTCTAGCCAAGAAGTAAAAAGAATCATTCATTAGATATAGACAACTGAGATCAACTGAATCTCTTGAAGAGTATAAAGAGTGAAGGGGCATTCTTAAGAAGGAGATCAGGATGGCAAAGAGAGAATATGAGATAGCATTGGCAGATAAGGTTAAAGATAATCCAAAAAGATTCTACAAATATATTAAGAGCAAGAGAGCAACTAGAGGGAGAGTAGGACCCCTTGAGGACCCCTTGAAGACACCTTAAAGACACCTTAAAGACACCTTAAAGGTTGTCTTTGTGTTGAACCTCCAGAGATGGGCGAGATGTTAAATGAAAATTTTGCGTCCATTTTTACTGTTGAGAAAGAAATGGAGACTGGAGAACTCAGGGAAATAAATATTGATATTTTGAAAATAGTTCACATTACAGAAGAGGAACTGCTCATGATCTTAAAAAACATAAAGGTAGATATACCTCCAGGCCACTGTGGGCCCCCGAGCAGAGATATTTGTGTCATCGATAAACACAGATAAAGTAACAAAGGACTGGAGGGTAGCTAATGTTGTGCCATTGTTTAAGAAAGGCAACAAGGAGAAGCCTGGGAACTGTAGACCTGTGTTTCTGACGTTGGTATTGGGTAAGTTGTTGGAGGTGACTCTAACGATAGGATTTACTTGCATTTGGAGAGATAAGGAATGATTAGGGATAGTCAGCATAGTTTTGTGGAAGAAAAGTTGTGTCTCTCAAACTTGATTGAGTTTTTTCAATGAAGTAACTAAAAAGATTCATGAGGGCAGAGCTGTAGACGTTGTTTACTTGGACTTTAGTGAAGCCTTTGACAAGGGTCTACATGATGGACCAATTAATAAAATTAGACCACGTGGGATTCAGGGTGAGCATGCCAATTGGATACAAAATTGGCTTAATGGCAGGAGGCAGAGGATGGTGGTGGAGGGTTGCTTTTCGGACTGGAAGCCTGTGACCAGCAGTGTTCCAGAGGGATTGGTGCTGGGTCCTCTTTTGTTTATTGTTTATATAAATGATTTTGATGAGAATTTAGGAGACATGGTTAGTAAGTCATGTTACACCAAAAATTGGTGGTATAGTGGACAGTGAAGAAGGTTATCTAAGATTACAAGAGATCTTGATCAATTGGGCCAATGGGCTGAGGACTGGTAGATGGAGTTTATTTAGATAAATGCGAGGTATTGCATTTTAGACAACAGAAACAAGGACAGGGCTTATACAATTAATGGTAGTATTGTAGAATGGAGATCTAGGGATTCACATACATAATTCTTTGAAGTTTGCATCACAGGTTGACAGGGTGGTTGTGAAGCCGTTCAGCACGCTTGCCTTCATGGCTCAGACCTTTGGGTATAGGAACTGGGACATCATGTTGAGGTTGCACAGGGCATTGGTGAGGCCTCTTCTGGAATGTCATGTCCAGTTCTGGTTGCCCTGTTATAAGAAGGATGTTATAAAGCCGGAGAGGGTTCAGGAAAGATTCACCAGGATGTTGCTGGGGATAGAGGGTTTGAGTTATAAAAATAGACTGGAAAACTTGGAACTTCTTTCACTGGAGCATTGGCAGTTGAGAGGTGACCTTATTGAGATTTATGAAGTCATGAGGGGCATAGATAACCTGAATGACATGGGTCTTTTCCCTAGGGTGGGGGATTTCAAGACTAGGGGGCATATTTTAAGGTGAGAGAAGAAAGATTTTAAAAGGACACAGAGTCATTCATGTGTGGAATGAACTTCCAGAGGGAGTGGTGGATGTGGGTTCAGTTACAATGTTTAAAACACACTTAGATAAGTTCATGAATAGGAAAGGTTTGGAGGAATATGGGCCAAGCACACGAAGGTCCAACTCATTTAGTTTGTGAACATGGTCAGCACAGACCAGTTGGACTAAAGGGTCTGTTTCCATGCAGTATGACTGTATACCTATGACTCTAATTCTATAACTTACTACTTTCGATTAACAATTTTATTTTCTCCATTGAGTCAAGTTTCACTGGAAAACTTCACACAGTGCTCTGTCAATAATGAAGACTTTCATACTGTTAAACCTGTGATTTCTGCAGAGGTTGCCTAATCCAAGTATTTCCTGCATTTTCTGTTCCTATTTTAAATTTGCAGCATTTGAATTATTTTGATTTTGAGAAAACATTCTACATAATGTCCAGATGAAACAGCAGCTGCCCCTGCACCCCCGCACCCCCCCCCACCCCGCTATCTATATTAGGGGTGATCTGGTGACAAATTGTGGTGTGGGAAGTACCAGCTTGTTTCACCTATTGGACCGGACTGTGCGGCAATACCTCCTTTAAGTTTAGGTATCATCTTCTAACGGCTCCTGTTGTCAACATTAATATGCACATACATGAACCTACTGTATTTTCTGGCACTTCTCAAATCTGTAGCTTTACTTAATGTATGCAGTGAATTCATGAAAGACGGGAACCCTATCGTCAAGGAGGATTATGGTGACTTTAACTTTAGCCCTAATTCATGGGGCAGAGGACAACGTGGATGGTGTGTTGAGACGTGGGGAATCGGGTAAACGCCAGGCAACCACAAAAGTAGGCAGGTAGTGTAGGAGTCCCCAAAGCGTCCTGCACACCAGCTGATTTTCTGTCTGAGTAAATTGGTGAGGCCAACGGATCCTTGAAGGATTGCCAGGAAGATTTCAACCTCTGACATTGTGGTAGAGCCCAGCTGTACAGGAGGGGAAGAAGAAGAGCAGAAAGTATGATTGGTCAAATAAACGAATGGGCAGTGAACTTCAAGTGGGTAAGAACACAGCCAGCCAGGCTGAATAGACTGGGGCCAAAGGGAATGGGAAAACAGTAGCTACCTTCAAACAGGAGATGGTTTGAGCACAGTCCAGGTGTATTCCCTCAAAAGAGAACGGTATCACAAACAAATCCAGGGCTCCTTGAATGGCAAAGTAAATAGAAATCAAATTAAAGAAGAAATAGTATGCTTATGACAAGTGTCAGGTAGTAAATACAGCTGAGAACCAAATTGAATATAAAAGTTTCAGAAGGGAAGTGAAAACACAAATACAAGAAGCAAAGAAGGATTATAAAACAACACTAGCAGCTAACCTGAAGGGAAACTCCAAAGTCTTCTCTAAGCACATTAGTAGGATAAAGGTGATACAAGGAGGCCTAGCACAAAGTAAGGAAATGAAGAACAAGTTGTTAACTATCAACAGAATCAAAGGAAAGCTAGAAAATGGTGGGGAACTTTGGAATATAGTCCATTGTTATGCACCACAGTGTAGGAGCGGACCACAGGAAAAAGAAGCATTCTGGACAGAGATAGACATCACAATAGAAACAATATCAAGCAGCGATAGATTATGGTGATAGGTGACAAAAATGGAGGAGGTAAAGGACAAGATACAAAGTTAACCATTGTGGACTTGGTTCTGGAAGCAAATGAAGAAGAAGCAACAATCCTGGAATTTATTGTGTCATACCAACTGGCAAATATTAGACACCTGATGCCAATGTACAGAAACCATGCTATAACCTGGTGAAGATGCACAGCTGGCAACATCACAGTTAAAAAATAACTTCCGAAAGTAGCAAAGAATTACAAGGTCTTCCCAAGCAATACACTGACAACCCAACAGAATGCAGATGATCAAGCTGATTGCAAAGAAAACAAAAAAGTAGACAGTACAGGAAGCTGAAAGATTCACAAGTGAAGGGGGAATTCAAACAGCTGATGTAGAGACAGGACAACACACACTGGAAAACTGATGGAAATCTTGTGATAGGCTTGATGAGGAAAAGTGAGGAAGTAGTTTGTGAAAGATGATCAAGGGAGCAGAACGGCTGTCAACAAAACTTGATGGTGGAACAGTAAGTGCTCTAAAGCTACATTTCCTTGACAAATACCTTCAGAATGAAACAAATAGGTCTAAACTTTACTTTTCAGTCTGATTTTTTATTTATTTATTCAGTGATGGGATAGATATATCACTAGAAGACCATTAATTGTCCATGCCTAATTATTTTTAAGCATTTGCGGGGCGAGGCCATCGCTGGCTGAGACAGAATTTATTGCTCATTCAAATCCTCTCTTGACAAGGAGGTGGTGAGTTGCATTGTGAACTGCTATTTGCTGTCCATTTGGTGCAGGTAGACACACAATGCCATTGGGGAATAGATTTTGAACCAGAGACACTGAATGGTGATATACTTCCAACACAGGATGGTGTTTACTTGTAGGTAGTAGTGTTCCCACATATCTGCTGCCCTTGCACCTCCTTGTGGTAATTCTTAGAGTGGGGAATATGCCAGGTCATGAGGTTGCAGACTGTGGTTGAATATAACTCTGCTGCTGCTGATGGCCCACAGTGCCTCATGCATGCCCAGTTTTGAGTTGCGAGATCTGTCATTTAGCGTGTGGTGTGCCACTCAATGCAATGGAGGGTATCCTCAATCTGAAGATAGGACCACAGTGCAGTCGTCACTTTTACTGGTACAGGCACAGACAGATGCATCATGCTACAGGCAGATTGGTGAAGATGAGGTCAGGTAAGTTTAGCCCTCTTGTTGGTTGCCCCACCACCTGCCACTGACCTATTCTAGCAGCTATGTCATTTAGAACATGGCAAACTCGATCAGTAAAAGTACTGAGCCACACTTGGTGACAGACATTGGTGTCCCTTTACAGAGTACATACTGCATTCTTGCCAGCCTCAGTGCTTCCTCCAAAATATGTTCAACATGGGTTACCAGCAGGAGGTTTCCTTCCCCACTGTTTGACCCGATGCCATGACATGCCCATGGGTTCTGGAGGCATTGTTCAGGAAAAATCCTTCCCAATGGTATACCACTGTGCGACCGCCTCCGCTGGGTCTGTCCTGCTGGCAGGGGCAGGACATATCCAGGGACAGTGATGGCAGAGTCTGGGACATTGGTTGTAAGATACAATTCCATGAATAGGATCATGTCTGGTCAGGGCTTGACTAATCTGAGGGACAGCTCTCCCAATTTCATCACAAGTGTCTAGATGTTGGTAAGGAAGACTTTGTCAGGCAGGCAGTGCTGGGTCTGCTATTGTTGATTCTGGTGCTTCTTTCGAGGGGGGTCTGTGCGGTTTCATTTCTTTAAATTTAATTAACTGAGATCACAATTCTACATTTTGTAAGTCAGAAATAGGATAGTATTGAAGAAAATTCGCTTCCATTTTCTTAAAGAATGTGTGTTTAACCATAGTGTTAACAGTGAGGTAATGGCAGCAGTTTTGCCTTGGAGTTAGATGGTGTAGGTTCGAGAATCATTCCAGAACCTTTATTTATTGGCTTCAACTCACTTATATATTTTTGGTTTCCGGTGCAGCTGCATCTTAATTTTAAAATCCTTATTTTTATATTCAAATTCCACCAAGGTTTTAATCAGTCTCTATCTCTGCAACCTCCTCCTGTCCTTTAATCCTCAGGTGATACTTGGGTTTCTCTTATTCTGGTCTCTCAAGTTGCACCTCCATTGGCAATATGCCTTCAGCTGCCATCAGCCCCAAGTCTCAAATTCCTTCACCAAATATCTTTCTCCCTGGCTTTGAGATGCTCCTACAGCTTTGAACTTTGAACAAGATGCTCCTAATTGTACTTTAAAGTCATATACTTTCAGAGAACACTCCTGTGAAATGCCTTGAGACACTGCACTTGCTTAAAAACACCGCTGTATAAAGGAAAATTATTGTTGATCCAAGCCCACATTCCAGCAAAATAATGATGGACTGCTTCAACATCAGGGATATAGCCTTCAAGTTAAGATGTTCAGCTGACACCCCATTTGTCCCATCACAGACATACAAGATGCCATGCCTTTACTTTGGTGCAGGATCCTGGCCAACATTCTGATTTCTCGGCCAATATCCCCAAAAAAACCTTAATTTGTCATCAATCACATTGCTGTAATGCAGGAAATGTAGCAGCCAATTTGGACAATGTCTGCACCACGAACCACTTAATTGGCTGTGAAGCACTTTCAGACATCCTGAGGTCGTGCATGGTGTTACGTAAATGCTAGGTTTTTCTCTTTTTCTTTCTTATCATGGCAATGGTTTCTGTTTGTCAAGAAAAATTAGAACATGCCATTTACAACACTTGACCCAAACCTGATTTTGAACTACTTTCCAGAGAATTATTGGCAGAAATAAAATCAATAAGGAGCCTGAGTTGTCAGACAGAAAAGAAAATCCACTCGATTAGACTGCCAGCGGCAGTTAAAGCAAAGCGTTTTAAACTTGACATTCCATGTGAGTGAAAATACAGTCATGAGGATGTGATTTGTCTTAGAATCAGTATTCATCATTTGGAAAGCACACTGATGCAATATTAGATTATTGCAATTGATTTAAAAGGCTGTGTACCCAGCAAAATGCGTGTACAATAACATACAAAGTTAATAATCATGATGATATCTATCAGAGCACAGAGTTCTGTCGAGATAATGGTTGAAATTTCCCGAGGCTGGTGCAGGCATGTGTAGATAGGAGATGCAGAACAATTACAGAAATCACTTGGAGTCCCAATCTGAGCCTACATCCTTCTGATATTTTCAATGGCAAGTTGAGAGAGCAGTGGGGAACCCTGTGGACTGAGGTGGGAAATTGTTTGAAGCAAATAAAACAATAGGAATGAATCTGTGCATAGAACTTTTGTTTCTAGCTGTGCAGCAGTTCTGCATTGTGTCTGCAGTTCAGCAGGTTGAGAAAGAGTGCAGCAGGAGGCTGTTTCTTGGTAAAACTGGCAGGTTGTGAAGACACAACAAGGAATTCCAGCCAAAGCTAAGGTGAAAACCTGCTGTTCAAAGCACTGCTCTGAGAATGTTTTCATTAATAAGACGACAATTCACTTACATTTAGCTGCAGTTCCCTGCAGTACAGCATGGGAGCAGGTTACTCTGATGAGGCTCAGAGACAGGGATTCACCATTACAAACAAGTTAGGCAGAAGTCGAAACAACACCAGCAACAGCACCAACTGCCTTCTCTTATATCGTAGGCCCCTCTACAGAGCTGATAGATACTAAAATTAAGCTGGAAGGGGCTGGTCACCCAACTCAGGATCTGCAGGCACAGGACTAGATCTTTTGACATGTTCAAATACCATTACATCAGAAGGTTCTAGCTCTTAGAGCTGGTTGTTGCTGACACTTATAGACTCCTAGAACAAGACTTCCCTCCTTCCTCGCTCAGACCTTTGAGTACAGGACATTGCTAAGGCCTCTTCTGGAGTACTGTGTCCAGTTCTGGTCTCCCTGTTATAGAAAGGATATTTTTAAGCTGGAGATGGTTCAAACGAGATTTACCAGAATGTTGTCAGGAGCAGACAGTATGAGTTATAAAAATAGGCGGGGACTATTTTCACTAGAGTGTGGGAGGTTGAGGGCTGACCTTATTGAGGTTTATAAGGTCATGAGGGGTATAGATAAGGTGAATGAAGGTGCCTTTCAAGACTAGGGGGCGCATTTTTAAGGTGAGAGGAAAAAGATTTAGAAAAGGCACAGAGGCAATTTATTTTTTCCATAGAGAGTGGTTCATGTGTGGAATGAACTTCTAAAGGAAGTGGTGGATGTGGGTACAGTTACAACATGTAAAAGACATTTGGATAAGTACAAGAATAAGAAATGTTTGAAGGGATATGGACCAAGCGCAAGAAGGTGCGACTAGGTTAATTTGGGATTATGGTCAGCATGGACTGTTTGGACCAAACAGCCTGTTTCCGTGCTGTATGGCTATATGACTAGATCAGGTGAGCACACATTGCCAGAAGCCATCATTAAGGTCGGCCAATCCCCATTCATGCTTCTGTTCTCACCAATCTTTGTGCTACCACTTCTTCTCCTACAGAGGTAGAGTGCACAGAGGTGTGAGTGCTGATGCTGGTTTATGTGCAGAGTGAAGTGGTTCATTATTTGTGGACGATCACTTTGAGGTAAAAGTATGACATGAGAATAGCTGATGGCAAATCCAAGCCAAGAACCTCCAGTGAGAGAAGTCAAAATGTAGGGCATAATACTTGAAAGTGTTGCATCATTCACTCATCCTGCCCATCCAGGATCCTCTCAGAACTGTGTCTCCGGGCTGGAGGGAATCAGTAAGATTCCACCCAATGGGACGCTGCACTGATAGATATTCCAAGCAGAACAGCATACAGGCAATGCAAGAAGCCATAAATTCAGAACTGTTCTGACGAAGGGTGACTGGACCCAAGATGTTAACTCTGCTTTCTCTCCAGAGATGCAGCCAGACCTGCTGAATTTTTACAGCAATTTCTGTTTTTGCAGCAGTTTTGGTTTTCCAGGTGCAGAGTATATACTCTACACCACACCGATGGGACTGCTCTAAATACCCAAGTCTGAACTTGGGGGCACTGTTAACATAACAGCATTCCAGTCGTTCGATCAGCTACTACTGCAACAAACAGTACTCGTAAACTTTCTACTGCATGACTAACCTAACACCATTCTACACATCAGGTGATTAATTTGCAAGATTACTTAGAACATCCCTAATTCCTACCCTTCCAAGTTACGTTAATGTGTGTTTGTCTAATCAGTCGCCAAAGAGCTATGGATCTGCTGATCTGCTGCCTCAGGGGGTGTCAAAACGTACATCATGAGGTTGACTTTAAATTTCTCATCAAACATCATCTCACAACCACTTCAGCCTTGCAGTGAACATATCAATCTCTTTTCTCCCAATTATGATAGCAACTACTTGGCCATTGGATGATGATGGCAAATTCAACAAAAATCTGCATTTGGGGAGGTGATGTCATAGTAGCATTGTCATGGAGTAATAATCCAAAGAAACAGGTAATGATCTGGGAACCAAGGTTCAAATCCTACCAGGGTATACAATGGAATTCAAGTTCAGTTAAAAATCAAAACCTGAAATTCTAATGACGACCATTGTCAGTGTCGTATCTGGTTCCCCAAGGTCCTTTAGGGAAGGAAATCTATCCTCCTTATTGTGTCTACATGTGATCCAGACTCCCAGCAATGTGACTAACTTTTAGCTGTCATCTAAATCAGTAACAAGCCACTCAGTTGTATCAGAATCACTAAAACGTCTCAAAAGATTGAAACCAGAAGGATCACTGGTATGGACTTAGGCACCAGAAACACATCATGTTTCAACCCCACAGAGCCCTCTTCATCAACATCTGGGGCTAAGTACCAAAAATAGATTTCCTTCCCTAAGTACCAAAAATGGAGGGCTGTTTCACAGATCAATCAAGCAAAAGCCTGATAGTCATATCTACAGCACCTCACAGACAATGTCCCAGACACCACCATCACGTGGCGGCGCGTTTAGCACTGTTGTTTAGCACTGCTGCTGTCTCACACCTGGGTTCAATTCCAGCCTCAGGCAACTGTCTGTGTGGAGTTTGAAAATACTCTCCGCGTCTGAGTGGGTTTCCTCCGGGTGCTCTGGTTTCCTCCCACAGTCCAAAGATGTGCAGGTTGGGTGGATTGACCATGTTAAATTGTTCTGTAGTATCCAGGGATGTGTAGGTTAGATGGATTAGCCATGGGGAATGCAAGGATAGGGTAGGGGGTTGGATCTTGGCGTGATACGCTGGAGGGTCAGTTTGGACACTATGATCTCCATAAGTGGTACCACAGTGATATACAATCAGGAAGGAGTTTGCTTGGAGTCCTGAACATTGACTCTGGACCCTGTGAAAGTCTCACGGTATCAGGTCAAATATGGGCAAAGAGCACCTGCTTATTACTGTCCACCACCATCTTCACATCTTCAGTGATTCAATACTTCTCCTGGCAGAGAGGGAACAAATAAGAGGAGAAACCTATTTGACCTCCTCATTACCAATCTGCCAGCTGACCGTAACGGTTATCAGTAGAAGTAATCACTGCACAATTCTTCAGGAGGTGAAGTTAAATCTTCAACTGGGGGTACAGTCTATCATACTGCAGGGCACTACCACTGTGCTAAATGGGATAGCTTTCAAACAAATCTAGCAAAGCAAGCCTGGTAATCATAAGGTGCTGTGGTCCTTAAGCAACTCCAGAAATGTACTCAACTACAGTCTGTAATGTCAGGCCTGGCATGTCCTACACTCTATCATTACCATCAAGCCAGGGATAAACCCTGGTTCACTGGAGAGCACAGGAGGGCATGCCAGGAGCAGCACCAGACATACCTTAAAATGAAGCATCATTCTGGTGAAGCCATAATAAAATACTTGTGAACCACACAATGGAACCAGTATGCAATAAACAGGGTTATGTGATCACACTACAAACCAATCAGTTCTAAGCTCTGCAGTCCAGCCACATCCGGTTGTGAACGGTGGCAGACAATTTGTAAAAAGTTTTTTATTTTCTGTATTTTTGACTGTGAACTAAAATGGAAAAAACAACATTGTTTTACAACAAAGGGCGAAGGAAGGAATTACTGGCACTTAAAATAAAACAAGTCACTGAGGTTCAATGTGAGCCAGTTTACACTGTTGCTTTGTAAGCGGTGACGAAAGGTGTAGGAGGAGATGGTCTGGCATTGAGGCATGTGTACAAAGTGAGATTCAGCTGATAACAGTTTATTGATTGCTTTGCGGAATTGTGACTGGATGTGGATGCCCAAGGTCATCAACTGGATGACAAATTTCCGATTGGAACAGCTTGAAGTTAAGTGATAGTGAGAATCCTGCAATCCCCTGGAAGAGGAAGTGGTCTCTCTGCAGTGAAATACCTAAAGTCTGAAGAAAACCAATTATTTTCTCCTATTAGTTGCTGTAAGCTGTAGACTTTAATCAGTAACTAAAAGATTTTGTAGTTAGTGTACAAAATGCCTTTGTCTCATGCAAAGAAGTGGAAAGAAACTGTAAAAAAAATTGATAATCAAAACGTCCTGAAAAACAGAAGGATCATCACAGAAAATCCTGAGGATTGGTGCTATTGAACAATTAAACTAGAGATTTTTTTTCCTTAAGATGACAGATCATCATAAACCAGTTATTTGATTTTTACAAACTCATAAATGAACAGAATCCAGTTCTCAGTGAGATCCGTGAATTTTCTATAGCTTATCTTTTATTGAAAATAATAAAAATACAAGACCTGAAAAACCCACTACCAGACCATTTCTGAAGAAGGGTCCCGACCCGAAACGTCAGCTTTCCTGCTCCTCTAAGGCTGCCTGGCCTGCTGCGTTCCTCCAGCTCCACACTGTTATCAACCTCACATGTTATTTCGGTCTGTCAAACATATGTCATGCATTCTGCTTTTTCCTGAGAACCAGCAAGAATGAGAGAGAGAAAAGAAGGGCAGCAAGACATCACCACTGATTTGTTCCTTAATTCATCCAGGAATCATAGGTTTTTAGCACTGTTTAGAGGAGGACATGGGCCAGATGGGTAAGCAACGTTTGAATTCTAAGGCACAAGGTATTACGGCTAGCACGAGGGGACATAGCTTTAAATTGAGGGGTGATAGATATAAGACAGATGTCAGAGGTAGATTCTTTACTCAGAGAGTAGTAAGGGCATGGAATGCCTTGCCTGCAGCAGTTGTAGACTCGCCAACTTTAAGGGCATTTAAATGGTCGTTGGATAAACGTATGGATGCTAATGGAATAGTGTAGGTTAGATGGGCTTCAGATTGGTTTCACAGGTCGGCGCAACATCGAGGGCCGAAGGGCCTGTACTGCGCTGTAATGTTCTATGTTCTATGTTCTATGTTCTATGTTCTATGATGAGACAGTGCAAGCATCAGAGTCAGTGGGGTTTTTTTTATCATTTGACACTTCAATTTATTGTTATGAACCACATCAAAACTCAGATAAGTCAGATTTATGCTGATTCTCCTTTAGAAACTATAGTGGAGATATCTGAAGAACCTCCACATAACCTTCCTGTCTATGAACATTGCATTTCCCAAATCAAACCTTCCAGAAATTCAGATAAGCATAGAGTTATAACAGCTGCTTTGAAAGTTGAAATCACCCTTGTGGGCTCCAGCGCACTCATTAAGTATTTGCGGACGACTCTTGGAGGCTCTTTGTACCTGCAAACAGCAGCCTTGAAATGGTTTGGTAACATGTCATCATAATAAATGGACAATTGCCCAATTTTTACTTTAACCATTTCTTCAGCTTTAATCCAGATCTCAGCAAATTCAGGGACAAGTTTTGTGCAGGAATGCAGAACAGCCCAACACAATTTCAAGATTCTGCAATACAGTACATGAACACTTCCAAAATTGCGAGGCCTCCCATTGGTGTAATGCCAGTAATCGCTTTCAGTTTCACTGTCCTTAACACAATAAGCTCTAAGCCATTTAAAGGAACATAGAACGTAGAACATAGAACATAACAGTACAGTACAGGCCCTTTGGCCCTCGATGTTACGCCGACCTGTGAAACCAATCTGAAGCCCATCTAACCTACACTATTCCATTATCATCCATATGTTTATCCAACGACCATTTAAATGCCCTTAAAGTTGGCGAGTCTACTACTGTTGCAGGCAGGGCATTCTACGCCCTTACTACTCTCTGAGTAAAGAACCAACCTCTGACATCTGTCCTATATCTATCACCCCTAAATTTAAAGTGATGTCCCCTTGTGCAAGCCATCACCATCTGAGGAAAAAGGGTCTCACTGTCCACCCTATCTAATCCTCTGATCATCTTGTATGTCTCTATTAAGTCACCTCTTAACCTTCTTCTCTCTAGCGAAAACAGCCTCAGGTCCCTCAGCCTTTCCTCACAAGACCTTTCCTCCACACCAGGCAACATCCTGGTAAATCTCCTCTGCACCCTTTCCAACGCTTCCACATCCTTCCTATAATGCGGCGACCAGAACTGTACACAATAGTCTAAGTGAGGCCACAACAGAGTTTTGTACAGCTGCAAAATGACCTCACGGCTCCGAAACTCAATCCCTCTACCAATAAAACCTAACACACCATACGCGTTCTTAACAACCCTATCAACCTGGGTGGCAACGTTCAGGGATCTGTGCACATGGACACTGAGATCTCTCTGCTCGTCCACACTACCAAGAATCTTACCATTAGCCCAGTACTCGTATTCCTGTTACTCCTTCCAAAGTGAATCACCTCACACTTTTCCGCATTTGCCACCTCCCAGCCCAGCTCTGCAGCTTATCTATGTCCCTCTGTAACCTGCAACATCCTTCCGCACTATCCACAACTCCATCGACTTTCATGTCATCCGCAAATTTACTAACC
Organism: Ginglymostoma cirratum; assembly: GCA_024137785.1. NCBI lineage: Eukaryota > Metazoa > Chordata > Chondrichthyes > Orectolobiformes > Ginglymostomatidae > Ginglymostoma > Ginglymostoma cirratum. The sequence goes on along the minus strand of JAHRHZ010000112.1, from coordinate 45,257,195 downwards.
CATCCTTCTACGCCCTCATCCAGGTCATTTATAAGAATGACAAACAGCAGTGGCCCCAAAACAGATCCTTGCGGTACACCACTAGTAACTGAACTCCAGGATGGACATTTCCAATCAACCACCACCCTCTGTCTTCTTACAGCTAGCCAATTTCTGATCCAAACCGCTAAATCACCCTCAATCCCATGCCTCCGTATTTGCTGCAATAGCCTACCGTGGGGAATCTTATCAAACGCTTTACTGAAATCCATATACACCACATCAACCGCTTTACCCTCATCCACCTTCTTAAAGAACTCAATAAGGTTGTGAGGCACGACCTACCCTTCACAAAACTGTGTTGACTATCCCTAATCAAATTATTCCTTTCTAGATTATTATAAATCCTCTCTCTTATAATCCTTTCCAACACTTTACCCACAACCAAAGTAAGGCTCACTGGTCTATAATTACCAGGGTTGTCTCTACTCCCTTCCTGAAAAAGGGGACAACATTTGCTATCCTCCAGTCTTGTGGCACTATTTCTGTAAACAATGATGACATCAAGATCAAAGCCAAAGGCTCTGCGATCTCCTCCCTAGCTTCCCAGAGAATCCTAGGATTCTCCCATCCGGCCCAGGGGACTTATCTATTTTCACACTTTCCAGAATTGCTAACACCTCCTCCTTATGAACCTCAATCCCGTCTAGTCTAATAGCCTGTATCTCAGCATTCTCCTCGACAATATTGTCTTTTTCCTTTGTGACTACCGATGAAAAATATTCATTTAGCGCCTCTCCTATCCCTTGGACTCCACGCACAACTTCCCACTACTGTCCTTGACTGGCCCTAATCTTACTCTAGTCATTCTTTTATTCCTGACATACCGAGAGAAAGCTTCAGGGTTTTCCTTGATCCTACCTGCCAAAGACTTCTCATGTCCCCTCCTGGCTCTTCTTAGCTCTCTCTTTAGGTCCTTCCTGGCTAACTTGTAACTCTCAAGTGCCCTAACTGAGCCTTCACGCCTCATCTTTACATAAGGCTCCTTCTTCCTCTTGACAAGAGATTCAACTTCTTTAGCAAACCCTGGTTCCCTCACTCAACCACTTCCTCCCTGCCTTACAAGTACATACTTATCAAGGACACGCAGTAGCTGTTCCTTGAACAAGCTCCACATTTCAATAGCACAGCCCCTGCAGTTTCCTTCCCCATCCTATGCATCCTAAGTCTTGCCTAATTGCCTCATAATTGCCTTTCCCCAAGCTATAACTCTTGCCCTGCGGTATATGCCTGTCCCTTTCCATCGCTAAAGTAAACATAACCAAATTGTGGTCACTATCACAAAAGTGCTCACCTACCTCCAAATCTTACACCTGGCCTGGTTCATTACCCACAACTCCGCCCACCACCGACGCCAACACAACTCCGCCCACCGCTGACGCTGACGCAACTCCGCCCACCGCTGACGCCGACACAACTCCGCCCACAGCCGACGCCGACACAACTCCGCCCACAGCCAACGCCGACAACGCTCCGCCCACTGCCTCCACAGCCAGTAGCTCCAGAGGAGACAGCAACACTGAGCCCCATCCCCCCAGGCCTCCCCCTTACTGAGGATGAACGGTCAGTCCTCAGTAAAGGGCTCAACTTTGTCCCCCTCCACCCACATATCAACGAATACCGCTCACGCTTGGACATCGAGCAGTTTTTCCGCCGCCTCCGCCTCCACGCTTACTTCTCCAACCGTGAATCTAACCCTCCCTCTACTGACCCCCGTCTCCCACCTCCAACACAAGCCCTCCTCCTGGACACCACCCCAAGGCCTCCTACCCTCCCTCGATCTCTTCATCTCCAACTGCCATCGAGACATCAATCGCCTCAACCTCTCTACCCCTCTCAAACACTCCAACCTCTCCCCCACAGAACGTGCAGCCCTCCGCTCAATCCCAACCTCACCATAAAACCTGCGGACAAGGGAGGCGCAGTTGTAGTATGGCGCACTGACCTCTACATCGCTGAGGCCGGGCGCCAACTCTCCAACACCACCTCCTACGGCCCCCTGGATCATGACCCCGCCCCCAAGCACCAAACCATCATCTCCCAAACCATCCACAACCTCATCACCTCAGGTGACCTCCCACCCACCGCCTCCAACCTCATCGTTCCCCAACCCTGCACCACCCGCTTCTATCTCCTTCCCAAAATCCACAAACCTGGATGCCCTGGTCGACCCATTGTCTCGGCCTGCTCCTGCCCAACCGAACTCATCTCCACCTACCTAGACTCCATTTTCACCCCCTTGGTCCAGGAACTCCTTACCTACATCCGTGACACCACCCACACCCTCCACCTCCTCCAGAACTTCCAATTCCCCGGTCCCCAACACCTCATTTTTACTATGGATGTCCAGTCCCTATACACCTGTATTCCCCATGCAGATGGCCTAAAGGCCCTCCGCTTCTTCCTGTCCCGCAGAACTGACCAATCCCCCTCCACCAACACCCTCATCCACTTAGCCGATCTCGTCCTCACCCTCAACAACTTCTCTTTCAATTCCTCCCACTTCCTACAGACAAATGGGGTGGCCATGGGTACCCGCATGGGCCCAAGCTATGCCTGCCTCTTTGTAGGTTACGTGGAACAATCCCTCTTCCGTACCTACACTGGCCCGAAACCCCACCTCTTCCTCCGTTACATTGATGACTGTATCGGCGCCGCCTCGTGCTCCCACGAGGAGCTCGAACAGTTCATCCACTTCACCAACACCTTCCACCCCAACCTGAAGTTCACCTGGACCATCTCTAACACCTCTCTCCCCTTCCTGGACCTCTCTGTCTCCATCTCGGGTAACCACCTAGAAACCGATATCCATTTCAAGCCCACTGACTCCCACAGCTACCTAGAATACACCTCCTCCCACCCACCTTCCTGCAAAAATGCCATCCCCTATTCCCAACTCCTTCGCCTCCACCGCATCTGCTCCCAGGATGAGGCATTCTACTCCCGTACATCTCAGATGTCCTCATTGTTCAAGGACCGCAACATCCCCCCCACAGTGGTTGAGAACGCCCTTGACCGTGTCTCCCGCATTTCCCGCAACTCATCCCTCAGACCCCGTCCCCGCAATAACGACCAAAAAAAATCCCCCTTGTCCTCACGTACCACCCCACCAACCTCCGGATCCAATGCATCATCCTCCGATACTTCCTCCATCTGCAATCTGACCCCACCACCAAAGACATTTTTCCCTCCCCACCCTTGTCTGCTTTACAGCGGGACCACTCTCTCCATGACTCCCTTGTCCGCTCCACACTCCCCTCCAGCCCCACCACACCTGGCACTTTTCCCTGCAACCGCAGGAAGTGCTACACCTGCCCCCACACCTCCTCCCTCACCCTAGTCCCAGGCCCCAAGAAGACTTTCCACATCAAACAGATGTTCACCTGCACATCTGCCAATGTGGTATACTGCATCCGCTGTACCCATTGTGGCCTCCTCTACAGGCAGAGGCTTGGGGACCACTTTGCAGAACACCTGTGCTCAGTTCCCAACAAACAATTGCACCTCCCAGTCGCGAACCATTTCAACTCCCCCTCCCATTCCTCAGACAACATGTCCATCCTGGGCCTCCTGCAGTGCCACAATGATGCCACCCGAAGGCTGCAGGAACAGCAAATCATATTCAGCCTGGGAACCCTGCAGCCCAATGTTATCAATGTGGATTTCACAAGCTTCAAAATCTCCCCTCCCCCAACCGCATCCCAAAACCAGCCCAGCTAGTCCCTGCCTCCCTAACCCGTTCTTCCTCTCACCTATCCCCTCCTCCCACCTCAAGCCGCAGCCCCATCTCCTATCATCTAACCTCATCCCGCCCCCTTGACCTGTCCGTCCTCCCTGGACTGACCTATCTTCTCCCTACCTCTCCACCTCCACTCACCTTTACCGGCTCCATTCCCGCCTCTTTGACTTGTCTGTCTCCTCTCCACCTATCCTCTCCTCCATCTATCTTCTATCCGTCTCCCCCCCTCCCTATTTATTTCAGAACCCTCTTCCCCGCCCCCATTTCTGATGAAAGGTCTAGGCCCGAAACGTCAAGCTTTCCTGCTCCTATGATGCTGCTTGGCCTGCTGTGTTCATCCAGCTCCGCACCTTGTTATCTCGGATTCTCCAGCATCTGCAGTACCTATTTTCTCTCACCAAATCCAATGCGGCCTCGCCTCTTGTTGGCCTATCTACATACTGTGTCAGGAAACCCTCCTGCACAGAGATAAAAGGTACTGCAGATGCTGGAGAATCCGAGATAACAAG
>JAHRHZ010000112.1:45206661-45250496 GCA_024137785.1 Ginglymostoma cirratum | reverse complement strand
GGTCTAGGCCCGAAACGTCAAGTTTTCCTGCTCCTATGATGCTGCTTAACCTGCTGTGTTCATCCAGCCCCAAGCTTGTTATCTCGAACCCTCCCGCACACATTGGACAAAAACTGACCCATCTAAAGTACTCTACTCTACTGAACAGGATTCAGTGATGAGGATTATATTTTCAAAGAGAATTTATGGCAAACTTCTGGAAACTTAACAGAAGGCAGAAAACTGCAGATACTGTAAATTTGAAATAAAATGAGCGTTCATCAGATGAGTCAGCATTTGGAGAAAAGAGAAGCAGTTGATGTTTATCAAGTCAATAACATTGATAAGATTTATCATTCCCTGTTATAATAGTGACACAATTTATGCTGTTTCTTCTTTAGAAACTACAGTGGGGATATCTGAAGAACCTCCAGATAACCGAGATAACAAGGTGTAGAGCTGGATGAACATAGCAGGCCAAGCAGAATCATAGGAGCAGGAAAGCTTGACGTTTCGGGCCTTCACGTCAAGCTTTCCTGCTCCTCTGATGCTGCTTGGCCTGCTATGTTCATCCAACTCTACACCTTGTTATCTCGGATTCTCCAGCATCTGCAGTTCCTATTATCTCTGATTCAATTATCACCTCCAGATAACCTTCCAGTTTCTGAATGTTGCATTTCCCACATCAAACCTTCCAGAAATCACTGAAATTGTCGACTGTATGATCTTTCCTGAAAAAAGTAATTGTACGAAAGGACATTTGATTCTTTGACTAAGTTGAATAAAACAATTCCACAGTGGATTCAATTGCAACCAACTTGCTTACAGAGCGTACCTTTTGAAATTTGTTTGCTGAATCCAGTGGGTGACTGCTCGAATCACTTTAGCTGATGTCACACATCTGAACACTTGTTTCTTCCCAAATAACGAGCGAGTGCTTTCGCTCTTGAAATGACATGTTCAGGTATGTTGAAGTCCCACAATGAAATATCATTTCAATATTCCAAGACGCTGTTGGACAGCTTCCACTTTCCTCAAATTTATTCAACTTTTTAAATTACTATTTACTTCTAATGCTTTCCACAGATTGGCAGCACATTGATCAAATACAGCTTTCTGCTAAATTACCATCCCAACTGTGGTGTGCAGATGTCACAGCATTTAAGTTCAGGAATTCATTCAGTCTTTTTCTTTCTTGTGGTTGATGCAGATGTAAGGCAACCACTATAATTTTACATTCAGATAGTTAAGCCAACTAATTACATCAGGAGTAGTGAAGTGTGTCACTGTGAAACCTCCTTAGTGTTTGTGAATCTGGCATTCAATCATATGATTTGTGGTATGTCCTGACTGACCAGAGTAACAGCACTGTGGGTCAACATACAGGAGGACTGTAGCGTTCATTGCCTGTCCCTTATTCCAGAAGGCAGCTCAGCACCACCTTCTCAGGGAAACAAGGGACAGGCAACGAATGCTGACCAGCCAGAGAAGCCCACGTTCTGAGTGAATAAATTTTAAAAATGCCCAGTTTGCCCACTCTCTTATCGTAGGACAGTGCCATCACCTAAGGAATAAGTCTGATGAACTTTTGTTGTATTCCCCTATGGTCATATCCATTTCCTGAGGTTCCAGGTGCAGTCTAACCAAGCTCCTACACAAGTGAAGCAAAATTTCATTACTGCTGTCCTCAAATCCCCTTGCAAAAAACACACTAACATTCCATCAGCCTTTACAACAGCTTGCTGAACCTACACAAAACCCGAAGAACTGCAGATGCTGTACATCAGGAACGAAAACAGAAGTGGCTGGAAAGGTTCAGCAGGTCTGACAACATCTGCGAAGAAAAGTTAGAGTTAATGTTTCGGGTCCAGTGACCCTTCCTCAGAACCTACATGTTTGGTGTCCTTGTCAATAAGTCACTGAAGGCTATGTCCTTATGAACATCTATACTTTCTATCCTCTTACTATAAAAGAACTACTCTACACATCTGTGATTCATAGAACCATAGAATCCCTAGTGCGGAGGCAGACCATGCGGCCCATCAAGTCCACACCAACCTCTGAAGAGCATCCCATCTAGATCCATCCCCTCTTACCCTATCCCTGTAACACCTTACATTTCACATGGCCAATCCACTTAAACTACACAACTTTGGACTGTAGGAGGAAACCGGAGCATCCAGAAAAAACCCACAGAGACATGGAGGAAAATGTGCAAACTCCACACGTGCAGTCACCTGAGGCTGGAATTGAATCTGGGTCCCTGGCGCTGTGAGGTTGCGATGCTAACCACTGAACCACAGTGCCGCCCTGCCTTTGGTTTCCTACCAAAGCAGATGGCGTAACATTTTCTGCATTGTATTCTATGCTCTTTGCCATTCACTAAGGATTTTCCCTATTACTGATTTAAGGCTAATTGGCGTGTAGCTCCTGATTTTCTCTCTTGCTCCCTTCTTCATTAGCAGGAGGACATTTTCTAGCTTCCATCTGCAGGAATCATTCCAGAATCCACTGAGATTTGGAAGTGTTGCATTGACTAGCTCTATAGCTAGCTCTATACTTCCTTCAACAACCTGGGATGTAGACCATCCGATGCTGGAGATCTAGCAACCATCAGTGCCATTAATTTCTCCAGTAAAATCTTCTTACTAATGCTGACTTCTTTTTAAATACCTCATTCTCCTTAACCACCTGGATCTCTATTCTGGGAGAGCCCTTGCATCGGTGTCTGCTTTCAACAAGAAAAAGTAACCAATTAACTTATTGGCCATTATAAACTCTCTTGAGATAAAAGGTACTGCAGATGCTGGAGAATCCGCGATAACAAGGCGTGGGGCTGGATGAACACAGCAGGCCAAGCAGCATCATAGGAGCAGGAAAGCTTGACGTTTCGGGCCTAGACCCTTCATCAGAAATGGGGGAGAGGAAGAGGGTTCTGAAATAAATAGGGAGAGAGGGGGAGGCGGATAGAGGATGGATAGAGGAGAGGATAGGTGGAGAGGAGGAAGACAAGTTGAAGAGGCGGGGATGGAGCCAGTAAAGGTGAGTGTAGGTGGGGGGGTAGGGAGGAGATAGGTCAGTCCGCGGTTGGAGAAGTAAGCGTGGAGGTGGAGGTGGCGGAAAAACTGCTCAATATCCGTCCTCCCTGGACTGACCTATCTCCTCCCTACCACCCCACCTACCCTTACCTTTACTGGCTCCATCCCCGCCTCTTCGACTTGTCTGCCTCCTCTCCACCTATCCTCTCCTCTATCCATCCTCTATCCGCCTCTCCCTCTCTCCCTATTTATTTCAGAACCCTCTTCCCCTCCCCCATTTCTGATGAAGGGTCTAGGCCCGAAACGTCAAGTTTTCCTGCTCCTATGGTGCTGCTTGGCCTGCTGTGTTCATCCAGCCCTACGCCTTGTTATTATAAATTCTCTTGACTCTCTTTAACAGGTTTACATTTGTTTTAGTCAATTGTTTCCTTCAGCTTTTACAGTCCGTATATGTTCTTTGTTAGACCGTACTCATTCTATTTTCCTTTTCATTATTAGTTTACGGTCCTTCTCTGATCCATTCTAAACACCTCCAAAATCTCAGATTTACTGTTCTTTCTGATAATTTTTCAGTCTTTTTCTTCTAATTTTACACGGTCCTGAATTTCTTTTGTTAGCTAAAGTTGACTAATTCTTGAGTTTTTGAATTTGAAGGAATGTACAATTGCTGTAAATTGTGTAATAGTTATTTAAAAGACCAGCCAGAGTGTGTGGAATGATGCCTTTTAATATATTTTCCCGATCCACCTCAATTTGTGCCTTATGCCTTCATAATTTTCCTTATTCATATCTAATACCCTGCTTCAGAATGAACTGCCTCACTTAACATAATGTAAAATTCTATCACATACTGGTCTCTCATCCCTAAAATAAGATTGTTAATACTCGATTTAAAATAGCACATGCTCCATTGGCTCCTCAACGTACTGCTCGAGAGAACCATCCCTAACACACTCCAGAAACTCTTCCTCTACCACTTCAGTGTTTGTACTTTGTTTCCCCTCAGCATGAGGGTATTATCCTTATGTTCTAAGTCTTAATCTCTTAAATGGCTCCACATCTCCATTCTCACTCCGAAATTGTGAAGTGATGCTTCACACCCTCTAACCCTAATCCTAGTGATTAATCAATTGGTTGAATCATCACTGAAAACAAAAAATGCTGGAGATCACACCAGATCAGGCCGCATCCATGGAGAGAAAGCAAGCTAACGTTTTAAGTCTAGATGAATCTTCATCAGAGCAGACATGAAGTGTGGAAGGGGAAGTGTTTATGCAATAGTGAGGAGATTGGAGTGCTGGGAGAAGAGATGTTGATAGTTCAGATTAAGTGATCAGAATCTAGAATGGTAGAACAATGGTGTGTCTAACTGCTAGACTGGGAAGAACAGAAAGTCCCACTGGAGTGGATTACATCCAGGAAAACCCTGGAGGTGACATTGCTTCAATATTCAAGGGTGGTGGGGATAGCAATCGATTTCCACTATACAGGACAGAGCAGCTTTAAAGTACAAGGTTCTTCACTGCATTCTCTCAATTGAAGAATAAGAAGGAGCTAAACTGGATGGTGGGCCAACTCACCGTGATGGAGGAATTTCAGAACTCAAAAATTTACTTATAAGGGATTTGCATATATCTATTCAACACCAACAGATTCAAAGAAAGATGATGATAATATTATGTAAAATAAATCAGGCCAAGTGACGGGTCATTGTGATTTACTGTTGTTTCCACATAATGTGTATTACCACACTTAACTGCAATTTTTTGGGCAAAATAAACAACTAGGTGTTAATTTTTTAATGAGGCCGCAATTGGCATCTCCTCCTCCTTTAGTGTGTTGCCCTATGTGATTTTTAATCTCTGGCCAATATTTGGCATTTCATAGGTGGAGGAGTGAGAAGTATCTTAAAAACAGCTCATAAGACAGAAGGGAAAACTCAAATGGCTGAAGTCACTTAACATAAAAAAAAGGTTTGAGCATTTCAAGAATAATCAAGTGATGGGGGATCTCTGTCATGACAGCTGTGGTCCATGTGCTGAAGGCTTTCCATAACAATGAGATAGCAATTTTCGGATTTGGACTCAGCAAAGGAATAGTTAAATGTAAGCTGAAGAGAGGATGGTGTGTGACTTTGAGGGGATCTTGGAGAAGATCCCTTGCACCTTGTAGCCATCCTCGTTCATCCAGGTGAAGGTTTTCATTGGGTTGAGAAGTAGTTACTTGCTACAATATATTCCATAGATAGTTAACAATGCAGACAGGGCAAAGGGAGCTTAATTTTATATCATTTGAGGTACTGATCTTAACAGATTGCTTTGCTTGAGTGATGTCATAGCTGCACCCAGAGTATTTCATCATAAAGCTTTCTCTTGGTACAGATGGCCACTTGTTGGGCACTGGTGTGGTGCTAATGTTACTTGCCACTTATTAATCCAAGCCTCGATGTTCTCTTCAGGAGCCATTTATACGCTGTAAATTGTCTAACAATCTTTTACGAATAGAACAGATTCAGTGGGAGATCATGTTGCAGTGAAGCATACCTGTGTTGTTAAAGTGGTTGTGCCAGAATACTACAGATTTTAAATGCCATGTCATGGCACCAACGATAAAGCAAAACCAATTCTCAAAAATATGAACCAAAGGCAAACAAGTCAATCAGATGTTCCCACACACAAAAAAATCAGTTAATAGTTGCTTCTGATCATAACCTCCAAGTTGCAGCCTACATGTATCTGTATTGTATTTCAAAGAGATAAGAGATCAGGAGATAAGGGGGAAATTGAGAAGTAGAAGCTTCCAAAAGGGTCAGCTAATTACTACAGATTTATTGTCAAAACAGATAAATTTTAAACAAACTTTTAAACAAATGGTGTGAATGAGTTGGAAAAAACACAAAGGAAAAAAACTCTCAAAACATAAAACACCTGCTTTTCCCCAGGTATCGTTTAACAGAAAGTCCTCTTCGATGAAGGGGAAATTTCCAGCCAAGAGACACAATCTTTTAAGGTCGATGCTGAGAAAAAACGCGTGGTCTAGAAAGATCCAAATAGGAGGCAACGTAAGGAGAGATATAGTACATAATGCCTTCCACTTTGGTTCTCTATATCTAAATTATTAAGACGTATAAAAATGCATTGAAGTCTTTTCTTCACATTGGATGTCAGCCAAGTTCCAGTTCTGAACTGTTTGCACCAAAATATCATTAGAACAATATACACATGGGGAGTCTTTACTAGAGGCTAAACTAAATCTCCACTGGAACTAAATCTACATTTCTGATTCCTTATTTAGCAATATACAAAAAGGACTGTAAATTTTGTTTAAATGGCTGGCAAAACAATAGGTGCAACAGGTAGAGTGGTGCTCGGGAACTGCTTTAAGCAATTTGTGTATTTAATCAAGGATATGCAGAAAGATCAGATTTCTTGCACTGATCACTCACTCAAACCTGAAATTCAATTACCAATGAAGTCATCTCCAACACAGTTTTCAGAAACTATAATTATATTCGACAAAGACTAAGAAATGCTGGAATGGAATGGTGTGTTAGATACATGAATGTGTTTTTCCTTCAGTTGTCAATTGCTTTCAATTCACAATTCATTTTTAGAAGTAGTGTATCTTTAGTTGTTTAATATCAATGTAGATGTTACACATAACTTGGAACAGAACAAGGACAATTCATCTTCTACGTAACAGGTCAATTAAAAGGGACCTGACTTTTTCACATCAGCTGCATGAGGAAGAGGTAAAGATAGAGATAGGTACAATTGCAACAGTTAAAAGACATTTGGACAGGTACATGGATTGGGAATGTTTAGAGGGATTTGAGCAAAAGGCAGGCAAATGGGAATAGTTCAGTTTAGGAAACCTGATTGGCACAGACAAGATAAGCTGAAGGGTCTGTTTCAGTGCAGTGTGACTCTATGGTTCTATCTCACCTGTACTCCAAATGCCCTACTTTAAAAACATTTCTTTGCTGTTAAGAACTTGAATAAATAGATTTGTATATTTCTGGAGCAGTGAGTTTAAGGTCGCCAAAAAGATATAAAACTGTTTTGTAGGCACTTTAAGATTTTTTTTATTCATAGATCAATTGTTTATTCTGAATTGCAAACATTACACCGCATCAAATAAATAGAGATTTGACTGAAGATACAAAAATGCCAGGATTTTCCTTTGGGTTTCTCTGAATCAGCAGCCACTGTGCAAATGCAAATATTGGGTCTGACTTCAGGTTTCTGCCCATGCTTCACTGATATTATGGTGACTGTGCGGAAGATAAAAGTGCCAATATTGTCCAGTGTATTAGTGGGGTTCCTGGCCCCTACAAAGCTACACATTAAAATAACCCACACCTCATGTTCCCTTCATACCAGCGTATGATATAGGACTATTCTTGGAAATGTCACTGTAATTATTTTTAGTCAACCTATTCGTACATGTCAGGAAACTCCTCAGAACAGGTGGGACGGGGCATTATAAGTTCGGCATTAGTCAATAAAATTGACCTCAGAGTTTAAAAAAGCATCTGTGGACTTGATTTGAGCTGGAATATTGGGCTTTCTGCTCCTTGTGGATAAATACCAGAGCCCCTTGAACTACATTTCTTTTTTACTATTTGTTCATGGGATATGGGCATTGCTGGTTAGGACAGCATTTATTACCCATCCAAAACTGAGCTTAAGATGACGGCGGTGAGCTGCCTTATTAGAAGGACGTGGAAGCATTGGAAAGGGTGCAGAGGACATTTACCAGGATGTTGCCTGGTGTGGAGGAAAGGTCTGATGAGGAAAGGCTGAGGGGACTTCAGGCTGTTTTCGTTAGAGAGAAGAAGGTTAAGAGGTGACTTAATAGAGACATACAAGATGATCAGAGGATTGGATAGGGTGGACAGTGACAGCCTTTTTCCTCGGATGGTGACGGCTAGCACGAGGGAGCATAGCTTTAAATTGAAGGGTGATAGATATAGGACAGATGTCAGAGGTAGATTCTTTACTCAGAGAGTAGTAAGGGCATGGATTGCCTTGCCTGCAGTAGACTTGCCAACTTTAAGGGCATTTAAATGGTCATTGGATAAACATATGGATGATAATGGAATAGTGTAGGTTAGATGGGCTTCAAATTGGTTTCACAGGTCGGCGCAACATTGAGGGCCGAAGGGCCTGTACTGTGCTGTAATGTTCTATGTTCTATGTTATTGAACAGCTGTGGTCCTTGGGTGTGATGTCACGCACAGTGCTGTTAGGATGGAAGGGAGTGGCATCATGATGGTAATACCACTGGACTACTAATCCATAATCCAAGGTTAACGTACCAGGGACAGGGGTCTGAATCCCACTATGGTCAATGGTAAAATTGGAATTCAACAAAATATGGAATTAACAGCTAGCCTAATGGCAGCCATTGTCATTTATCATAAACACCATCTGATTCACTGATGTCTTTTAAGGAAGGGAGCTGCTGTCATGTGGCACAGTGGCATGGGGCAGCACAATGGTTAGCATTGCTACCTCACAGCACCAGGGACCCAGGTTCAATTCCACCCTCAGGCGACTGCCTGTGTGGAGTTTGCACATTCTCCCTGTGTCTGCGTGGGTTTCCTCCGGGTGCTCCAGTTTCCTCCCACAGTCCAGAGATGTGCAGGCAAGGTGGCTTGGCCATGCTAAATTGCCTGTAGTGTTCAAGGATGTGTAGATTAGGTGAGTTTACAGGGGGTTGGGTCTGGGTGGGATGCTCTGGAGGTTCGGTGTGGGCTAAGTTGGGCCAAAGGGCCTGTTTCTACACTATAGGAATTCTACGATTCTTACCTGGTCTGGTCTACATGTGACTTTAGACCCTCAGCAACATGGTTGACTCATACCTGTCTGTGAAGATGTCCTAGTGAGACACTCAGTTGTATCTACATCGATTATCATTGCCACCATCACAATTACTGTTCTGAAAGGTGCTTTACAGGGGAAAAAACAAAAATAACTGAAAATAGGTGATATTTGTTCAAAAAACTTGGCTAAAAAGCTATGTTTTAAAGGACGGCCTGAATGGAGGTGTGGTTGAGGGGTTTATGGAGTATATTCTAGAACGTGGCACCTCCAATATGGCCTAAGGGCAGTGAGTATGTAAGTGACCAATGTCAGCGAACAAAGAACTTAGAGATGAGTAGGTCACAATGTTGCAGATGAATTGACGAGAAAGGCCATGAATTGCTTTAAACACAAATGTCAATATTTCTATACATTGTAAAAAATTAAATTGCTGATGCAATTAAATCTTAATATCATGGTTTATCTTTATTAGCCAGCAAGACAACAAAGAAGAACTTTTCCAAACCTTCAGCTTCATGAAATTCACAAGGAAAAAGAAACATGTGAAATTAGAATTGAGCTGCATGAGTTTCAAAGGCCAGAGTTCAGGGTTCCTTGGCTAAAAACAGGCTTTCAGAGCATTGGACTGGAGACATATTTGCTCAAAATTTACCTAGTTGTACAACAAACCCTTCAAAAACTTTCCTCAAAGTTTCTTTGAAGGCTCAGCTCCAAAGAAGCAGTCCTCTATAAATTCAGAAGGTTTCATGTTCACCCTCCAATCGATCTAGCTAATGTCAAATGCAGTGTGGTAAGGGGGTGACAGTTGTCTTTATTGGTCTCAAATTAGAACAGAAAACTGGCATGGATAAGGTCCTAATGAGCCTCCAGCAACTGCTGCCACAAAGGGACATGTGTGAACATCAGGACGCAGTCAGGACAAATTTACTGCTGTGGTCACGCAGCCTCCAGCCTTCTCAACCTTCACAATGGGTCAGAATTCTCCTTGGTCAAACTCCATGTAAATGTTAGAAAGCTATCAGAATGTAAACCAGTAAAGTTTGATTTTCTTAATTATGTACAAACCTTACAATAATTTGCAAAGGATAGGAGTTTCTCTGCTGTGCAAAACTCTGATGAAAATGTGATAAGGAATCAAGGTTGAGGCAAACTTAAGATTTTACATACATAATTCTTTTTTAAAATACACAAAAGGGAAATCCTTCAGAAATTGTCATTGATAACGCTGACCATGTTGGCCAAAGTCTGACGGTTACACAGATGTTATTTTGTAAAGAGCATGATTGATCAGTGATTTATAGATACACTGTATAATTGTTGATTCTATTGTTAAAATCAAGCAGATGTGAATATAAACTTCAGTTCTGTTTTCTTCATATAGAAGCGCAGTATCTCAATTGGGTGAGGGAAGCCTAGGAGGAGGATCACTTCATTGTCCAGACACTCCAGACAGAGGGCTAGAAGTATTCCACTGCTTGTGCGCTCAGGCGTCAGATAGGCAGACAACATAAACAGATTAAAACACAAAAGGGGAGTAAACCATTTACCCAAAATATCCATTATAAACATTTCTAACAATTCAAACAGAAAAAGTTGGAGAAATTCAGCAGATCTGGCAGCATCTGTGGAGAGAAAGCCAGGGTTGGAACAATTCAAATTCAATGTGACTACTGACTGGAACTCCATTCCAGCAACCTCAGTTTAGATCGCATATCTCCAACATCTGCTCAGTTTGCTTTTATAAGACATGAAACCACATCTCAATAGTTAGAAAGGTTTCTCTCGTTCACCATATCCTTTCCCAATCCCAACTCTTCACTCTGACACAACCGAGGTCTGAGGGCATGCATGTGGGCGATATGACTAAGCCTACCTCCTACCCCTCAACAAACTAGAATGCAGCTGCTGTCATATACGTTACCACATCAATCTACAAAATTAACGTGAAGTTTTAGTGTCTCTTGATTCAGATTTTTATGTTTCAAGAGAGCACTAATTCTCAAAGGAAGAGAATTACAAGGCCCGAAACGTCAAGCTTTCCTGCTCCTATGATGCTGCTTGACTTGCTGTGTTCATCCAACCCCACAGCTTGTTATCTAGAATTACAAGGTGCTTTGGTTAGCCTTTACTCCCACTGTGGATGAGCAGTTACTTCTAAACAAAAAACTTAAGGCTATTTCACTTAGTTGGCAAAATTTGAGTCCTTAAATTGGATAGGGATCTGTTCCAAAGTCTTTGTCAATGCTGTTCTACACAGTTCCAGTAGATGATGTATCAGAAACATGGGAACAACAACCTCCATAGCAATGCCTCTGAGTCTACTTGCCAAGCAATCAAATCCTCTTCTCATGCAGTATAAATTATTGTTCTTAGATATTTGGTACTCTTGTAATTCTGTCCTGATGAAAGCAAGATGAAATGTTTTGAGAGCAATACTCTGTTGTGTACAACCAAGCAACTGTTTGCACACATCTGAGATTGATGTATGATCAAGGCCAAGTTCAGGACAGTGATCAAATATTTCACATCACAGGTAAGCAGGAACAGAATGTACTAGATCATAAGATGTGCCAGTGTTCATTTCTAAGCAATGACCACACTGAGGCCAGCGCTCTGAAACACCATATAACTAGGGTGGTAGACAGGGCTTTCGTCTAAATCAGGTAGGTAAAGGAAGATGTGAGAGGCAATGCAATAAATCAAAGGGAAACAATGAGGTAACAAAACGGAACAATAATTTGATAATATCCAGTTGATAATAACCAGAGAGTCGCAGAAATGGACAGAGAATGCAAACTGAAGAGTACACCAATCAATAAGGCCAGAGATTGCAAAGATGATAAAAAGTCAGTTAAAGGCACTGTGCCTTAATGCGTACATCAATTATTTAATTGTTAGTATGGATTAAAAAAAAAGTGTTTATAATCTGTTAGACATTACAGAGACGTGTTGGTATAGTGATCATGTCTGGTATCTGAATATTGGAGGGTATTTGACATGTTCAAAACACAGGAAGCCAGAAAACGGTAGTGGGGTAGCACAATTTATCAAGGATGACATTCATTCAGTAATGAGAGATATCCTTTACTCAAAGGGCAACATGAACACACAGTTTGGGGATACAGATGAAATAGGAAGAGTCATTCGTGAGAGTAGGTTATAGACACCCAAACAGTAATTACCCTGTGGGACAATATACAGGAAGGAATAAACATGGTGTATACCATAACAATCATGGGTAAGTTTAATGTACTCCTAGGCTGAATGCATTGAATTGGTATAATTGCCAGGAAACAAGTTCATTGAGTGTATTCAGGATAAGTTCTTAAACCGGTGCATTACAAAGTTATTCCAGACCCAGTGATGAGCAATAGGACAGGATTAAATAATCATCTTATAGTAATGCAGCCTCATGACAACAATCACAGCAGAATAGCTTTTCATGTTATGTTTAAAGAAGTGCAGTCTTAAAAGTAATGGCTGTAAAGGTAGTAAATGAATTGGGTACAATCTTCCAAAAGTCCTATGACTCTCCAAGAGTCCCAGTAGATTGGGAAAATGGAGTACAGCCTATTCTACAGCCCATGCACCACCTCCAGAAAATTCAGCTCATTGTGCCATTACCTGTCTGCCCTTTTCAGATTCATCTGCACACTCCCAGGCCAAAACTTTCACAAACTGCAACTGTTCCAGGACAGAATTCCCACTCCTTCCAGCTTCCACTCTGAAGCTAAGGGGATAGCTGTAGCTGTCTTATGTTATAAGGTCTAGATGCTTCTCAGAAGAATAGGTAGTTCCCGCTCTGTCAATTTGCCACAATGTAGCACTAGAACACATTCATTCTGTATGGGAGTGCACAGTGATCTACCTGGGGGTGACACTGGCCTTAAATACAGCTTGTAAAAGTGAAAATGTAACATTTTTATACAAGAAAGAAGGAAGATATATGGCAGGAAACTAGAGGCCAATTAGTTCAAAATCTGCTACACAGAATCCGTTAACAAAGTTATAACAGGATACTTCGAAAATCAGAGTGAGATCAGGAAGAGTCAATAGGATTATGTGAAAGGAAAATCATGTTTAATCATCAATTCTTTGAGGAAGTAACAAGGAAGATGGATAACGGAGAACGGTAGCCAGGGCATACTTGGATTTTAAAGTATTTGATAAGGTGACGCAAAGTTTACACCACAAGATAACAACACTGTGTATGAAGTAACATATCAATACGAACAAAGAACTGTTAGCTAACAGAAAGCAGACAGCAGGGATAAATGGTCCTTTTCAAGTTGACAAGCTATAAATATTGGAGTGCCACAGGGGGCAGTGCTTGAGGCCTCAACTATTTGCAACCTTTCAATGATCTGAATTTGGGAACTGGTAGCTGAATTTGCCAACGATGCCAAGTTGTCGTGACGAGGTAAAGTCTGTAAAGGGATATAAACAGGTTCAGTGAGTGTACAAAAAAAATGGAAGATGGAGTATAGTGCGGATACTTGTCCCCACTGGCAAGAATAGAAAAGCAATATGTTATTTAGAAGGAGAGAGACTGCAGAACCTAAAGGTGTAGAGGGATCTGGGTGTCCTTGGTACATGAATGACTAAGTTAGAATGAAGGTGCAGAAGGTGATTAGGAAACCTAATGGAATGTTGGGATTTCTGGCAAAGCGAAGGAGCAGGAAGGCTGACGTTTTGGGCCTAGACCCTTCTTCAGAAACTGGGGGTGGAAGGGGGTTCTGAAATAAATAGAGAGAGAGGGGGAGGCGGATAGAAGATGGATAGAGGAGAAGATAGGTGGAGAGGAGACAGACAGGTCAAAGAGGTGGGGGTGGAGCCAGTAAAAGTGAGTGTAGGTGGGGAGTTAGGGAGGGGATAGGTCAGTCCTGGGAGGACGGACAGGTCAATGAGGCAGGATGAGGCTGGTAGGTAGGAGAAACCTTGGTTCGGGGAAACCAATCAAAGGCTTGGGGGAACACCTACGCTCAGATCGCGACAAATGACTGCACCTCCCAGTCGTGAACCCCTCCCACTCCTTGGACGACATTTCCATCCTGGGCCTCCTGCAGTGCCACAGCAATGCCACCCGAAGGTTGCAGGAACAGCACCTCATATTCTGCTTGGGAAACCTGCAGCCCAACGGTATCAATGTGGATTTCACAAGCTTCAAAATCTCCCCTCTTCTGACCGCATCCCAAAACCAGCCCAGCTCGTACCCGACCCCGACCCCTAACCTGTCCTTTCTCCCACCTATTCACTCCTCCCACCTCAAGCCCCACCCCCATTTCCTACCTACTAGCCTCATCCCATCTCTTTGACCTGTCCGTCCTCCCTGGACTGACCTATTCCCTCCCTAACTCCCCACCTACACTCACCTTTACTGGCTCCACCCCCGCATCTTTGACTTGTCTATCTCCTTTCCACTTATCTTCTCCTTTGTCCATCTTCTATCCATCTCCCCCTCTCTCCCTATTTACTTCAGTATCCCCTTCCCCTCCCCAATTTCTGAAGAAAGGTCTGGACCTGAAACGTCAGCTTTCCTGCTCCTCTGATGCTGCTTGGCCTGCTGTGTTCATCCAGCTCTACACCTTGTTATCCCAGTAACTAAATGCTTGTGGCAGCAGTTTTCTCCACCACATGACAGTCAGCCATTTCTACCATTCAACTGAAAATAACAGCATTTTCAATTACGTTCTGAGGAAGGGTCACCGGACCCGAAACGTTAACTCTGTTTTCTCCTCCACAGATGCTGCCAGACCTGCTGAGCTTTTCCAGCAACTTTGTTTTTGTTTTCAATTATGGGGTCCAGAGCAGGAATGCATATGCTTTGAAAATGGGTTGTCTGTGTTGCACACCTTCAGAATGCATTTGAATTTCCTAAGTGAGACAATGGACAAGTTTAGAACTTGCTCACCTCTAATTAATAGCCTGATAAAGTTCCTTTAGGGGTTTGTAATAAAGAGAATGCAAGAAAGGGATGTTCAATCTGTAAATTTCAAATCCAAACAGTCTGCTTCAACACGGCATGGAGCTGGAGGAACACAGGAGGTCAGGCAGCATCAGAGGTGCAGGGAAGTCAACGTTTCAGGTCAGGTCCCTTCATCACAACAGTCTGCTACATGTTGATGCACAATTGTCAGGTTCAGTGTGGGCAAGGCAGAAACAAAGAGTTCTTTTTTTAAATCCTGTAAATTTTTGGAAGCTGGAGAGATTTTGCCCTGAGTAAGGCCTAGTAACTTTGAGTGGTCAATGCGGCCACTTCAGTGCACCTTGAGGCTGCGTGGCCTCTAGTTCTGAAGAAAAGTCATATTCAACTTCAAACATTAACCTCGTTTCTCTCACAGATGCTTCCAGTCCTGAGTGTTCAGTACTTTTTATTATTTTAAGATTTCCAGAATCTGCAATATTTTGCTTTTATTATGTTATGATAATCATTCTGGAGAGATTGGATTGATTCTCTTCAGCAATATAATTTCTGTTCATATTAAATTTATTGTCTTCCTCACCAATCTAGATGGAAATTAATGCAACGTAAGATGAAGTAAATCTTTAGTGAATTTGCATATCACACTCTCCATTAACTTCTATTTAACATGTGGATAACGAGGACAAACAAAAAGATAGTGCTAAACAAGGCTTGTATTATCAATGTGCGCCAGAAATAAGGCATCTTTGAACAAAATTAGGAGCATGAGCAAAAATTAACACCCACTCAGTTACTGCCTAATCAGAAATTCATGAGCTCCAACCCACACACCAAATTAAATCCTTAAGTCAAAGTATTCAGCTCTCCAGCACTGACATATCCCAGCTGAATAAGCGCAGGGTAAATTGAATTGTAAGTTGCAAAATACTCCTACTTTACAAAAGCGATTGCAGTTCAAAGTACTTTGTTGAGATGCCAGTGGTTGTGAAAAATATTAAGTGATATAAGACTTTGTTTCCTCTCTTTGGTGAGATTTCATAAGTCTAAGTGGAGATAACTTACTTGCTAAACATATTTACCCGCCAATATTATCTTAAAGATTTATCTATTCAAAGTTAATAAAATGAGAGTGTATCACGATGGATGTTAGAAATGCACCACCCAGATATCACTGTATGAAGAGAAAGAAAAGTATTAAGCTGGTATTGAACATCAACTGAGCATAAGTTTGATCTAGGAAGTTGCATATAAAAAACACAGACTGTTTCTCTAAAAAGGGGAGGCTGATCAGCATTTACAGATTTATGCCAACACAGTAATTTAAAAATATAGATAGCCACAAAGTTTTACATTTTCAGGGAAAAAAGCGGAAAGATGTTTTTTGACTTGGTTTAGAGTGATATAGGCCAAAACGCGGGCAGGTGGGAATAGTTTAGTTTGGTTACATGGTCAATGTGGGCTAGTTGGACCAAAGGTTCTGTTTCCATGTTGTATGATTCTGACTTCACTGAGAAGCCAAGGAAACTAAAGAGAGTCGGGAAAACAGAGATAGAAAAAGGAAAATAATAATTAACAGTTCGAGGATTGACAGGAATTTAACAGTTGGACATTTTAGCAGGTACAGTTGTCAAAACAGTTTGTTCATCAGTCTGATCACCGTTGAATGTTTACCAGAGAGGGAAGAAACTAAATCATTGCTGAACACTTCTGATATAAAGTGCCAAGTACAGTAAAAAGAATTAAAGTGCCAAGATTTTATAAAATCTCACGTGAACGTCTGTAAACTTTTGAGGAAAGATTGATCTGGAAGAACTCAAAGGGTCAAAAATGGTCAGCAAATATGTCAAAGTCCCATTATTCCCTTCCAAACTCCAACTGATGATTATCTTCAATGTACTACTTTATTTTAAAACAAAAAAAAGGCACTCAAATTTTCAGTCATCTCCATCAAAGTATTATCTAATTTCTTTACAGTTCCGATGCGTTTGAGAATTACAATGCTCTTTATATTGTGGTATAATGAGAAGTAAGGTTGCATTAATTATTTACTGTACTAATATTTTGACAGCAAAAAAAGGCTGAAAAGTGACAATAAAAGATAGTGCACAGTCCTTACTTCAAAAATTCATAATTTAGGCTCAAACTCAAGAATATTGTTCTTTTGAAAATATTAAAATAATTCAGAATTTATCAATAAAGGTTGAAAATGTATTTCTGCCTCAAGTGTTGTGATAACATTTCTTTCAATATTGGATGAATAAACATCTAACATATTGAATGGCATCAAGGCATAAGTACTGCAAAGGTCTAACAAATACTTGGTAAATATTTAATGATATAGGCAGCCAGCTCAGAGTTTTTCCCGAATAATCAATATTAAACACTTACAGTAGGTTCAGAAATGACCATCTTGCTAAACTTATAAATCAGTAAAGACTCCCTTTGCTCCCTAGGTTCTATCTTGTGGATTTGTAGTGTGATATTAGCATTGTTAATGCTCACCCACAAACTGTTTAAATTTAAATGAAAGTCTGTCTGGCGACATACACAAAATGAACTCTAGCCCTAAACCACAGAAAATACCCAATGCCAGGCTACTCTGGGAAAGGTACTGAATGCTGTCATTAAATTTAACTACGGAAGGCCAATGCATTAAAAGCTGAACATGAGGCAAGATATCGGGGATATGTTAAACTTGCAATTTATGTTGCATGTTTA
This sequence comes from Ginglymostoma cirratum, assembly GCA_024137785.1. Lineage (NCBI taxonomy): Eukaryota > Metazoa > Chordata > Chondrichthyes > Orectolobiformes > Ginglymostomatidae > Ginglymostoma > Ginglymostoma cirratum. The sequence goes on along the minus strand of JAHRHZ010000112.1, from coordinate 45,233,010 downwards.
TTTGGGCATCAGATATGACCCCCAACCACTGAACTGAATTTCACAAACTCCAGACAGGGAAGAATGTACTTTGAGGCACAGCTTGTCAAAATCATGTAATAATTACTTCTTACTTAAAAGTACAATGTGAAAGGCATGAATAAATGTCCCTGATTAAAATAGGTGAACTGTCTACCTTTCTCGTGCTTTTGATGAGCAGTTTGCCTAATACGATGCAGCAGGTGATTTTACTTGGACAATGGCATAGAAAGTCATACATCCAAATTTGTTGATGACATGGTTAGGCAGCACTGTAAACACTGTAAATGATAGCTTAAAATTAAAAGTGATATTGACAGACTAGATGAATGGGCAAAACTGTGGTAGATGGAGTTCAATACAAACAAGTGAGGGATTATCCATTTTGGATCAAAAGAGGATAGGTCAGGGTAATTTCTAGATAGTCTAAAGACAAATACAATGGATGTCCAAAGAGATTTGGGGTTCAGGTGCATAGATCTTAAAAATTTTCAGAATAAGTACAGAAAGATCACCAAGGAAACTAATGATATGCTGGCCCTTGCATCTGGGGGACTGCAATATAAGGAAGTCAAAGTTATGCTACAGCTATACAAAATCCTGGTGAAGACCCCACTTGGAGAAGAGATCAGATCTGGGCACCATGTCTTAGGAAGGATATATTGGCCTTGGTCAGATTACAACATAGGTTTACAAGAACAAGACTTAGACTTCAGGGGTTAAGTTATGCAGAAATATTATACAAATTAGGCCTGTTATCTCCAGAATTTAAAAGGTTAAGGGGTGATATGATCAAAGTCTTCAAGATATTAACAGGAAAAGACAGGGTAGAAAAGATAAACTATTTCTGCTCGTTGGTAATTCTAGAACTAGGGGCATAGTGAGAGAATGAGGGCCAGATCATTCAGGCTAGATGGTAGGACGCACTTCAACACACAAAGGGTGCTAGAGGTTTGGAAATCTATTTCACAAATGGCAGTGGAAGTTGGATCAGTTGTTAATTTTAAACCTGTGATAGATAATATTTTGTTTAACAAAAAGGTATTTAGGTATATGGGCCAAAAACAGGTATATGACATTAGGCCACAGATTAGCCACGATCTCATTGAATAGTGCAACAGGCTTGAGGGACTAAGCGGCCGACCTCCTGTTCCTAACTACGTAAAGGGTGGGTGCTCTCTTCAATGTCAATCCAACTTTCATTCTGTTGAGAATGACAGGAAAAGATTGATTTGCAAGGCCCCTAGATTCTCAGATATCACCTTAAAAAGTACTATTGGAAGAGCTAGGAGTGGAAGAGAAATCATTTTCTCAACAAGTAGCTGCACAGTGTCAGTGACCTTAGCTCTTCATTGACATCTTCATCATACTGCTCCCCAACTATTTCCTAGTTCCCAGAATTCTTTAAAAGTTGGTCAGTTTCAAGCCAAAACCATGAAGAATACAGCAGATACAAAGAAAGCCAAAGATTCTGTCAGGTCTGTACCACAGAATGGCTCCAGATGTGTCCAGATAGCAGAGCCTCTGCTTCAAAGTGTCTGTAATGCTGTCTGGGCTCTTATCACTCCTCAGTATCTTGGCCGGGGCTTCCTGATAGGGAGGCATGGTCAGGAATGGACCGATGATTTCAGACAGTTATCTAGGAAGGATGATGTGGAGGTGTCGGTGGTAGACTGGGGTGGACAAGGTCAGAAATCACACGACACTCGGTTTATAGTCCAACAGGTTTATTCAAAAACACAAGCTTTCAGAGCTTAGCCGCTTCATCAGGTGAAGAAAGAAGCACACAGACACAGAATTTATAAGTGAAAGACCAAAGGGTCACACAACTGAACAGGATGTATTAAGCAGACCCAAGATGCTGTTAAATCTTTAATCAGAGAATTGTGTGTGTTTTTGAACAAAATAGAACGTATCTGCAAATACAAATTCACCCCACAGATTCACGTGTGTGTGTGGTGGGGGGAGAGGACAGTGAGAGCGCGCACGTGTGTGTGTGTGTGTGTGAGAGAGAGAGAGGGAGAGAGAGAGAGAGCGCGCGAGTGTGTGTGTGTGTGTGTGTGAGAGAGAGTGAGAGAGAGAGAGAGAGAGAGAGAGAGAGAGAGAGAGAGAGAGAGAGAACCTCTCTGTCTCTCGTCCTCTCTCACTCACACACACACACACACACACACACACACACACACACACACACACACATACACCAATCTATGGAGTGAATCTGTACTTGCAAATGCATTCTATTTTGTTCAAACAATAAACAACTCATAGACAGGTAGTCAGTCAATGTGACATTTTATAAATTCCTGCTTTAGAAATAAAACCAGTCCGACTCCAAACCAGAACACGAACAGGTTCTAAACAAGGTCTCACACCTAACATGCATTGTCTAACCTAAAATGTCACCTCTTCTTTACCCTAATAAAACCTTTAGTTCTCTCAGGGCAGGGACTTGAAAGAAATTCAGGGATTAAAATATACATGTTAGTCAATTAAAACCTTTTATCTGATTAAAGATTTAAGAGCATAAACTACAAAAAAAGAAGAGAAGCTGACAAAACGAAATATAAGAAAGCCATTACACTCCAATTAAGATTTTATAAACTGGCACTTTAAAGAGCATAACTACAAAGTAAAATGGAAAACAAACACCTAGGATTGGACGTGCAGTCCACTGATATCCTGTCAGAGTTTCAGACATTTAAGCCAAGAAAAGTCTTGACTTCACACATCAACAAATAGCAGAGAAGAAAAGGCTGCCAGTCAAACATATTGCTTTGAGAAACAAAGGATTAAGACGAGTTCATTTCTCAGGTATTTCTAATAATGACTGCAAAGGACCTGACAAATATTTTCAGCTTTAGATGACCAGCTTATTGTCCAAGTCAACTTTTCAAAAAAAAAAATTATACACTCGTGGGATGTGGGCATCACTGGCTGGCCAGCACTTATTTCCTTGTCCCTAGTAGCCCTCGAGAAGGTGGTGGTAAGCTGCCTTCTTGAACCACTGCAGTCCACCTGCTAGAGGTTGACCCATAATGCCTTTAGGGAGGGAATTCCAGGATTTTGACCCAGTGACAGTGAAGGAACAGCAATATATTTCCAAGTCGGGATGGTGAGTGGCTTGGAGAGAATTTGTAGGTGGTGATGTTCCCATGTAGCTGTTGCCCTTGCCCTTCTTAATGGAAGTGGATTGGAAGGCGTTATCTGAGGATCTTTGGCGAATTTCTGCAGTGCATCTTGTAGATAGTACACACTGCTGCTACTGAGCATCGGTGGTGGAGGGAGTGGATGCTTGTGGATGTGGTGCCAATCAAGCGGGCTGCTCTGTCCTGGATGGTGTCAAGCTTCTTGAGTGTTGTTGGGGCTGTATTCCATCACACTCCTGACTCATTCCTTGTAGATGGTGGACAGGCTTTGAGGAGTCAGGAGGTGAGTTACTCGCCACAGTATTCCCAACTTCTGACCTGCTCTTGTAACCATTCCATTTATGTGGTGAGTTTCTGGTCACACCTAGGATGTTAACAGTGGGGGATTCAGTGATGGTAACACCACTGAATGTCAAGGGATGGTGGTTAGATTGTCTCTTGTTGGTGATGGTCATTGCCTGGCGTTTCTGTGGCACAAATGTTACTTGCGACTTGTCAGCCCAAGCCTGGATATTGTCCAGATCTTGTTAAGTCCTTCACAAAGCACTACTATACAAACCCAAAGAATACTCCGATGTACAGATTATGGACACTTGTTCAAAGGTATTGTTGTGAGTCAGTAGCATCTTCAAACTTTGAAAACATTTTCAGCAATCCACAGGATCAGTAAACAACAAAATGTTTTGAGATGTGGCTTGTCTCTCCCATCACAGGAGCTAGAAATGTGACATGTGTTGGTCCTGAAAGAGGACAATGGGCTAAAATTAAGCGAGAACTCCAACTCCCCAGGAAAATTCAAAATTTTTTTTGATTATTTCATTCACGGGATGAGGACATCACTGACCAGGCAACATTTATTGCCCATCTGTAATTGCCCAGAGGGCAGCTAAGAGTCAACCACATTGCTGTGGGTCTGGAGTCACATGTACGCCAGACCATGTAAGAATGGCAGTTTCGTTCCCTAAAAGGACATTAGTGAACCAGGTGGGTTTTTTTTTCCTGACAATCAACAATGGATTCACGGTCATAATTAGATTCTTAATTCCAGATATTTTATTGAATTCAAATTCCACCATCTGTTTGGCGGGATTCGAACCGAGTCCCCAGAACGTTATCTGCGTCTCTGGATTAACAGTCCAGCGATAATGCCACTAGGCCATCGCCTCCCCCTAACACGATGATCTGCAACATGGGAATAGTCAACAAAGAAACAATGTTAAGGAGATCCCCAGCACACAAGCATGGCAACAACGTTCCTGAAATGATACAGCTTGCAGACCTGAATTAGAAACTATCTAGAGTCAATCTGACAAACTAATGGAAGTCTTTTGAAAACCTGAAGCCTTTACTTCCATACAAGCAATATTTCTTTTTCTATTCATTTGTGGGATGTGGGCGTCACTGGCTGGCCAGCATTTATTGCCCATCCCTAGCTGCCCTTGAGAAGGTGGTGGTGAGCTGCCTTCTTGAACCGCTGCAGTCCACCTGCTGTAGATTGACCCACAGTGCAATTAGGGAGGGAATTCAAGGATTTTGACCCAGCAACAGAGTGGCTCGGAGGGGAACTTAGAGATGACTTCAAATATACTCCTTTTATTACATCACTCTGTTAATTATCAACTGTCAGGGCTGGAAAGTTTGAGTACATTCCAAAATGAATGGACTACATGCACTATATACTGAGACTGAGACTGATGCAAGTTTAGGTATCATCCCCTTATGCACCGTACACAAGATGTGGTAAAGAAAACTGGCAGATGGAGGAGAAAAATAAAATCACAGGGATTGGCACATGAGTCTTATTAATAAGAACAATGATCGCGTAATCAGATCATGTGACATACCTATTCCATCAACTCAACAATTGAGAACTCCTCTCCTTCCAAAGGGATTCATTCTGAGCAATAGTAGAGATAGCCATTGCTATTTTCTATCTCTGGGAACACAATTACACACTGGTTATTAAATATTACATTCCCTTTTGTGTAAAAAATCAAAGATACCACTAGTGCAAAAGGTGCTAACACATCAACAAATTATGGCTGAAAATGGCCCACAATACACCAGTGCACCCTTTCAAGACATGTGCAAGGATGGAGTGTCCGATATATTGCTACGAAAATAACAAGGTCTAAAATCACATGATACCAGGTTATAGTCCAACAGGTTTATTTGGAGGAAGCAGCAGAGCTCCAAAAGCTTCTGTTTTCAAATAAACCTGTTGGACTATAACCTGGCATTGTGTGCTTTTTGACCTTGTCCATCCAGTCCAACACCGACACCTCCACATCATGGAAATAACATTTAGTGGAGCTCCTTTCATTATTTCGCTCTGTTAATTACTAATCGCTAGGGCTGGAAATTTTGAAACTATAAAACAATCACTGAACAAGGCAATTTTTCAAGAGTGCTTCCATTATTTCTGTACAAATATTGGTTAAAAATTAAACCATTAAAAATTATTTGAAATTTAATGAAACAGAACATTTTGCAAATAATCTAACAGCATCTAAACCATGATTCTACATCCAATGGCTGATATTCATTGAGGCTGATGAACCTGATCTTTTCAAAGTCTCTTAATTCCTGCATTAGCTACCCCACGCTTTGAAAAATTAGTACAGTTATTTTCATTTTATAGGAACATTTCATTCAGCACACTGCCAGTTTTTCTTTTTTCTGGCTTAAAACCAATATCACACGTGGAACACACACCTCATCTGAAGAGATTTGAGGCAATTGCCGTGCATAAGGTTAGTTTGTCCATTGATCTGCTTGCCTTAGCTGCAGTACCTGAAGGAAACCCCATAAGAAGAGAAAAATAAGAACTAAAGAATGTAGTTTTGGGCTGGCAATAGCGCGAGGGACTGTTGTGTAGCTAGGTGGTGAACCCTTGTATTTCCTGGCATGACATCAACTCCAAAACCCTTTTAGGTTATATCTCCAAGCAAAGCTGCATCTTGAAGGAGGCTCTCAATTTTCAAGAGAAGCGTGACAAGAGGTTAAGGCCATTTATTAGCATTACACAAGACTTAACCTGCTTTTGACAGCCCACCTGCATACCTTAGAAATGGATAACCTGATATTGGATCAGATCTCTTTCAGGTTTCCTGTAATGCAAGCTACTGGTCCCTAAGGTTAGCTCTTGCTGTGTTGATGTATCTGTAAACTTCAGAGGTCATCCAATTGATACCACTGCTTATGTTGCAAACAAATTTAGAAGACAATTATCAAATTTTATATCTGTTGAAAATGTGAAATAAAAACATAAATATTGAAATACTCTTCAGAATGACATTCTTTATGGAGAAAACCAGAGTTAGCCATTCATAGCATCATATGGAGCAGAAGCAGCCCTTCGGCCCATTCAGACTACACTGACATAAACACCTGGCCTTTAACCTAATCTCATTTACCAGCACTCAGCCCATGGCCTTGAACGTTACGACTTGCCAAGTGCTCATTCACATACTTTTTCAAAGAATGTGAGGTAATTTGTCTCTATCACTCTGCCAGGCAGCGCATAACTGCACCTCTTCCACAATAACATTCAACACTAGAGCACGCCCCCTCCCCACACCCACCACCACCACCACCAGGGATGCGTCCTCAGCCCCCCACCGTACTCCCTGCACACTTGCGACTGTGTTGCCAATTCCAAACGAACGCCATCTACAAGTTCACCGATGACACCCCTGTAGCGGGACAGATAGCTAACAATAACAAATCAAAATACAGGTGAGAAATAGAGAGCTTGGTGACATGGTGCAATGAAAACAATCTGTCTCTCAACTTTGGCAAAACTAAAGAACTGATCATTGACTTCAGAAAGAAAGGAGGAGAACACGCCCCGCATCTACATTAATGGAACTGAGACTGAGAGGGTGAAGAGTGTCAGGTTCCTCAGAGTGATGATAACTGACGACCTGCGCTGGACTCCCCACATGGATGTGACAGTCAAGAAGGCACAACAATGTCTCTTCTTCCTCAGGCAGCTCAGGAAATTTGAAATGTCCATACGGACCCTCACCAACTCCTACAGATACACCACTGAAAGCACACTGCCCGGGTAAATAACGTCCTGGTACGGCAACTGCTCTGCCCAGGACCGTGAGAAACTACAGAAGGTGGTGTGCACAGCCCAGACCATCATGGAAGCCAACCTTCCATCCATGGACTCCATTTACACTGCTCGCTGCCGCAGAAAGGTGGACAACATCATCACAGACAAAGCACCTCGGTAACGATCTCCTACACCCTCTTCTGTCAGGCAGAAGGTACAGAAGCCTGAACACATGCACCAGTAGGTTCAGGTACAGTTTCTTCCCGGCCGTTATCAGACTGTCGAATGGACTCTCTAGCCTCAAATAATTGTAACCCTGCCTGCCTCTAAGTCTTTTTGATCTGTATATCTTTTGCTTGCTGTGATGTGCCTGTACCACTCGTAAACAAAGCTTTTCACTGTATTTCAGTACATGTGACAATGAAATCAATCAATTCCAGACCATCACCATCCTCTGGGTAAAAACATTGTTCATGTCATCCTCCCTAAACCTCCTGCCCCTCAGCTTGAACCTGTATGCCTTGTGACTGACCCTTCAACTAAGGGGAACAGCTGCTTCATATCCACTCCATCCATGCCCCTCATAATCTTGTACATCTCAATCAGATCACCCCGCTCTTCTCTGCTCCAACATAAACACCCCAAAGCATGCCCATCTTTTCCTCATGTTAAATTTTCCCCTCCCAGCATCCTGGTGAATGTCCTCTGCACCCCCTCCAGTTATGTGGTGACCAGACCTGCACACAATCCTCGAGCTGTGGTCTCACTCTAGCTATAATTCAGAGTTTTCTACCAAGATACAGACCTCTCTGGATGTTCACTGACTTGCTAGCAGTCTTCTGTTGTAAATTTCAGAAATAATTGTGAGGAAGTGGTTTAGAATCCTGTGTCCACTACAACAACTACATAATTACAGAATGAACCACATAATCAGAAAATGAACTGAATATAAACAATGGTCACTAGACTTAAATTTTTTTCTCCAGCAATTTCGGTTTTTGTTTCAGATTTCCACCATCCACAGGACTTTGTTTTATAAATGAGCCAGCTGTCAAGGTTCTGAAAATTTAACAGCAAATTTACAAAAACGTGTTCTGACTATAACTACTCCTAACGCTAATTGGAATATATTTTTCAGATAATGGCATTATCAAAATCTTCAACTATTTGCTGCACTGTTGGTAATAATAGATTTAACGACTTGGATGAAAATATGCAAAATCAACAAGTTGTGTTTGGGCTTAAAAATCAATTGTTTAATTTTGAAGCACAATTAATGAATGAAATACAGATTGACAGATTAATGATCATGATAATTAGGGGAAGATTTCCTCTGTGCCATTATCAATTGGTCCAACTTTCTTTAAAACCATTTACAATTTCACTTAGTATAGCACACAGAGCAAACTTTCCCCTGGACCAAGTTACTCTGATTAGAAACGTTGTCATGGAGAACCATACAGGGGAATCAGATACTTTAGTGAAGGGAAGGTTGAAAAGGAAACTGAAGGAAACTGAAGAAAAGGTCATATCATCTTGTTCTTGCACACTTTCTTGTTGCCATGTATAACTAACACTGGCAGAAGTCCAAGCCACTTTCATTCTACTTAGCTCATAAATGGATATACAGGAAATCCAATGGAAGAGAAGAAAACTAAATCTTAATTCTAACTTTAGAAACGGATGCAATATATTTTACCTATGGGACTGGTTTCTGGATATATGTTACTTGCACATAATTGTTGGGAAATCACAGGCAAACCCACAATGCCCCAACATGCATAGTCGACAAGCACAACCTGCCACTGATGGCACACATTCTAAGAATGAGTTATTTCACATCTTGGTTTAGTAGAAATCAAATCAAAGTTTCAACTTCAACAGCTGCCACTGAAAAATTCAATTGAATTTGCAGCTGAAACTTTATAATAAACTGTGAGACCCTGCCAGAGTTGTAGAATTTTGCAAAATGTATTGTGTGTCATCTCCGGCTTGAGGACACTCACATAAGAAAAAGAATGTCAAGGCTTTGGTCAGAGTTTAAAAGAGATTTATAAGATATCAACTGGCAACAGAACCTAGAGAAATTGGAAATTTTCATTAGAGCACAGAAAGTCAAGAGTAGCCAAGATAGAATCGTTCAAGACTATGAAGAACTTTGAGAAGCTAAATCGGACTAAATAGTGAGCAAGAACTAAGGACAATAATGTAAAAGAATGAAAGACCAGCAGGTTGTGACATGAATTACCTCACCAGAAATAATTGGGGAAGTTAAATCATTTCTTTTGGAAGTAAATTAATAAATCTTTGAAAAAATGTTTGACAAAGATATGAGAGAGGGCAGTGGAATGGGGCAATGGACAATTCTTTTTGCTATCCAGCACAAGCAAAGTGGGTCAGCTATCTTCCACTTAGGAGATAAAATTCTGAGATTCAGTGACACATATTCCCATTTATCAAAACAAGTCTGAAAAATTTATATGAATTGACGATCAGCAGAAGGGACATGTAGGGAAATGGGATTAGAGTGAGTGCTCTAATTGAAATGTAATCATCAATATTGGCATAATAGGCCTGTGTGTAATTTCTGTTAAGTCTACAGTAAAAAGCAGATTCCTGGACCAGGGCCAGTAAGACACACTACTGAAATACTAGACAGAGAAAAATTTCAACAAGTGGAGTTTCAGTTATTGTAGTGGGAATCATTTACAATCACATTTTTTCCAAGGCTTATTGAACAATCCTTTTAAATCACACCATGATTCTCACTGACTTACGTGAATCATAGGGATGCAGCAACATTTTTGCAATTAGTCTATTCAAAGTACTGGAAGAACCATTAATGGTTCAGGACAAAAGACTGAGATAAGCAGTGTAATACCGCATTTATATTAGATCTCTATATTGTTAAAAGATGGCAAACAGTAAAGGCATAGAAAATTTTGATGAGGTAGTAATTCATTAAAATGACTTTGAAGAATTTAAAACCACTAAAGAATTCATCAAGAAGCAGAAATCAAATTCGATGGAATGTTGAACTTTATCTGTGAATAGGAGCCAAAAAAGTACACCTCTTGCAATTCCTGAGATTTCCAATTTGAATTGTTTTTCCCCTCCAGTTGTGTCTTTGATTTGGACTGCATTTTCAAAAGATCAAGTCTATTATAATCATAACCAGGCTCTAGTGGAACCAGTTGAATATTTTTGCAAATTGTTTTGACTTAATTTATTGTTTTCACAGTGACAAGTATTGTTTTGCATGCGAACCATAGCTTACATGAGAACATCAGGAGTAATAGAGCAGAATATAGTGTTACAGCTTCAGAGAAGGTGCAGAGAAAGATTCCACTCTAATAAATCGAGAGGTCCATTCATAAGTCTGATAACAGCGAGGACGATGATGTTCTTAAATCTGTTGGCACATGTTTTCAAACTTCTAAATCTTCTGCCCAATGGAAGAAGGTGGAAGCAAGTATAACCGGGTGGTAGAGGCCTTTGATTGTGTTGGCTGCTTTCCCAAGGCAGTGGGAAGTGTAAACAGAATCAATGGAAAAATATTTGACAAAAAAGAGAGGAAGCAGTGGGATGGGACAATAGATAATTCTTTTAGCTATTCAGCACAGGCATTTAAGAGAAAAAATTTTGACATTCAATGGCATGCTTTAACAAAACAAGTGTAAAATGTAAGTTTAAATTTGAAATATTGTTTCCTATACAAATTTTATGAATAAAGTACATTTTTGACAAAAGTAAGTTAGCTATGCAGTTCACTTTTACACAATTATTGTATTATCATTTGGGAACCGAGGGGAAAAAGCATTAGCCTCTCTCACCCTCAGAATAATTCAAAGTCTTCACGACAGATTAATTTTTTTTAAAATTGAGACTTATTGATTGTGGTGGGATTTGAACCTACGCCTGAGATCATTAGGCTGGGCCTCTGGATTACTGACATCACCACGACACATTTTCCTTGGTCATGAATTTTTTTTTGGGATAAAACAGAGAAAGGGAGATACACGACAAGTGATTACCACTGTACTTGCAACATTGAGTAGCCAATGTCAAATGTTGTTGAAGGCTCAGTGATGTGGGATATGGAAACTACTGTTGTTCCATATCTACTGTAATGACATTCTTAGTTTAATTTGAGATAAATATAAATTATGGGTCAGCAGCAACTTTATGGATATGTGAATGAGTATTCCAGAGCAGATGGATGAATGAACAAGCAGTGAAACTGTTTAACTTCAGCCAACATCTTATTTACACGCAGCACTGTCCGAGACAGCAATCAACCAGATGAGAGTAAGAGAATAGTCGTGCTGTTTGATGAAATGAATGCTGGGGGCGGGGGGGGAATAGGTGTCAAGGGAGATCGGGAGGGGGAGGAGGGAAGAGTAGTAGAATTCATCAGCAAATTGTGGGGTTTACCCCCATTTCAGGCGTCACCCAAAAGGTCAGTCAACCTAACACCAAAGCTGCTTTGAGAGCTCAGGTTATTGTGCAGTGCCGTTCACAACTAGAACCAGAGAGTACTGTCAGTGAGGCTAAGAACTAAAACAACCATGACATCAAATCAAACTTCAAATCTTGATCAATGCTGCATAAAAGCAATACTTAAATACTCAAACACAGTTAAAATTGTTCTTGCTTTACCCTCCCTCATAATAATGTGTCAAGAATCCGAGCTTCTTTAAAGGAGTAATATTATAAATGTATTTGTTTCTTTATCAGCACAGTGACCAGACCCTGCTGGTGTAAAATCTCCGGCTATACCTCTCCTCCGGTTTGAACATGACACTGTGCGGTGCCAAGTTATTTTAATCATTGAAAGAAAGTCAGGTCTAACCACGGAAGTCGACTTTTGAATTCAATGAACTATTTGTCTCACTACAAACTATAAGCCTTGGCACAGACTGCCAATGCAAATGCTGTTTTGATTTCCCAGTCCCCAGCGGAAAGTTTCCCCGTTATTACAGCAGCAGGGTCCGTGATTAGTACCCGCGAAACACGGCGCAATTTGGAAGAAATCTACTTTAAATATTTTTATTTCTCGATTACATTAGCCAAAGGGTGGAACTTGGAGCTAAGTTCCACCAGCAGCAACGTTCCATGTCCCATCTCTGTCACAGAGTCAATGGGGAAATTCTGCACCTGATTCTAGCCCGACAGCCGAAGGGCCGCACTCAGTAACAGCCCCCTCCCGGCCCTGAGTAATGAACAATACCTGCCCCTTACCTGTGCTGAGCCGGGCCAGGGTGGGTAAGCGGAATTTGCCGACGATCAGATCCAGGGGTAAAGACACCGAGCTCCAGCGGAGGTCAGCGCTGCCCGGAGCCTTCTCCATTTTCTGGCATCACAGCGTGAGCCGCCGGCAGCAGCGGGAACCGGGAGCCCCGGCCCGGAGCGAATAGCAGCCCGGCCACGCCATCTGCAGCCCGGGCCCAGGGAAGAGGAGAGCCCCGGCAGCAAGCAGCTCCGCACTACCTCCCCCTCCCTGTCTCTAATCCCTCCCATTCCCCATTCCCAATCCCAATCCCTCCCCTGGCTCCCCTCCCTCTCCCCATTCCCCTCCCCTGCTCCCGTCCCGGTCCAGCTTCGCTCTGTGATGGATTACAGAATTCTCCCCTTGCAACAGTAAATGGAGCTCTACCTTGAACAGCATGTGTAAGCGTTTAGGTAAATTACAGTTATTTTCCCATTGGAAAATAAAATGCCCTTATGCATTCAAAAACTAAAGAAAACACTGTTCAGGAACTCTGATATCATGAACTAAGTTAGTTAAATGTCCAAGGGTCTATAAAAATAAAACATCTTCAGAAGCTTTCAGTTAAAGGAAGACACCAGGTACCCGCTACAGGAGTACAGTGGTTGACTGTTCATGGGGTGTATTTTGGAAAAAACCTTAAGTGCCTGCTTTTGCAATTTCAGAAGGCTCCATGGTCTACCAGTTGCAACAGTTTATCATGAGCCCATTCAGAATACTTGGGTGAGTTTCAAAAGATATAAGATCACTTATCTCAAACTAAAACTGTAAACATATTTTGATTGACAGTTTTAAGAGGTGGTTAAAGGATTATCTGACTTTGGAGTGATTAGTGAAATAGATATCCTCTTTTAAATGAGGTTAACCTCTTGAGGAAATGTTTTCCTGGAATGACTTTCTTTGAAGGGGAGGTTTTCACATGGTGTATTTAAATGATAACCACTAAAAAAAAACTTTTAATAGCCCAATGGCCATTTCAAAATATCACCAGATATCCATGTGGTGGATACTACTGAGTGGCTATGAAGGATTCATAGGAAGCATGGGGCACAAGGACAGTTCATGGTGATAGGAAAAGTCATGGAGGGAGAAGAGCAGGAACATGAGAACTGTTGGAGGGCATAGAGATGAGTGGGTAGTAGTGAGTAGGGACTGAGATGAAGGTTTGAGGAGGTTGGAGGTCATGAACTGAAGGGCTGATATTCATAATTAAAACTGGGCCAATGTCTCAGTCAATTAAAGTTGGCATTTTAGCCCAGCAGTTGACCATCAATCTGCATCCATATTTGTCTTGGTCCTACCTCTGGAGTCAGTAGGCCTGACTCCATTTCACTCTCCCTCTCCACAGAATGGAAGTGTGCCAAGCAGAGCCTCTTTTAAAGGAGACAAGCCTACCCTTTCAAGAAGTTTCCCGACTCAATCTTCCTGCCCAGAGTCTCACACATCATATTTAGTTGCTAACCTTAACCATTCTGTAAGTGGGTGATTAGGTACATTTTGAAAAACTGAAAGTGGGCAGAAGAACCCTAACAATATGGGCTAATATTTATGCATAGATGAAGGGCATTGGTTTGGAAGAACAGGAAGTAGAATGATTGGAGAGACAGAAAATAGAAGGATTAGAACAAGGTAGCAGGAATTACAGGATCCCTCAGTAATTCCTACATTGTGACATGAAACTTAGGGGAATGTAAGCTGTGAGGAAGGACAGTGTAGAATTCCAAAAGCTTGGTGGAGTGGGTGGACAGTAGCAGATGAGATTCGATGCAGAGATATATTTTGTTCAGATGAACTTTAAAAGATATTATTAAATAAGGGGTACAATTCTAAAGAAGGTGCAGGAGTTGAGAGACCGGTGTATATATGTGCACAGATTATTGAAGGTAGCAGGACAGGTGGAGACAGCCGCTAATAAAGCATACAGCATCCTCAGTTTTACTAATTCCCTTTAAAGTAAAGGCAGACAATACATTTGCCTTCTTTATTAGCCAGAACTTGGGTGCAAGTTTTCTGCGATTCATGTAGGAGAATCCCCAAATCCCTCTGTGCCTCTGCTGTTGAAGTATCTCCCTCTTTAAATAATATTCAGTCCATCTATTCTTCTTGCCAAAGGGCATAACCTCACAGTAGGAAGAAAAATTATATTTAAATCTAAATAAAACTGATCACATAGGAATGCAAGGCATGTTGACTTACAAAGATTGGAAAATAGCTGCTATAACAATGGATAAGCAACTGTGAACATTTGAAGAAATATTTCATAATTCTAAATGAATAATCATTCTATTCAGAAATAAAACTCCATGACAAAAGTGATCTATTATGACTGACTACAAAAGATAAATATAGTATTAGGATAGAGGAAGATACTTATAATGTTATCAAGAGTAGTAAAATTGCAGATTGAGAAATGTTTCAAAAACCAAAAAATTGAAAATGAGGGAGAAAATAGAAAATGAGACCAAACTGGTATGAAATATGAAGCTTACCAGCTTCTACACATAGATATGAAGGATCGTTAGCCTACAAATATGAGTTCCTTAAAATCTGAGATGGGACAAATGATAGTTGTAAATAAAGAAATGGCAGAAAGTGTATTTTGTATTTTTTAAACGTAGAATATGCAAAATAAAATGTCAGAAATAGCAAGGAACCAAAGAAGAGATGAAAAGGAATGAGGGGTATTTGACAATGTCATATGTACAGCATGTGCTAGCATTTTGAACATGCTTCAAGCAAATGGCTATATCACAAAGACAAAGGGAAATAGTCCACAGTCAGTTCAAGAGGGATTGGCATTAGTTGGGGGTCCTTCCTCAACCAGTCATTCTGATCTTAATCCAGAGGCTTGAGGAGGATCAAGGGTTCCATATCAATGCAGCCCAAAGAGTGGGCCTCTGTCAATCCTGCATGTCCAGTGCAAACAGTCCATGAATTCACAGAATGTCAGGGAGTTGCACACAGATCAGTCAAAATCCCAGTCCTCATCAGCCAGGGCTATCCTTTCAAGTTGGTTAGGGAAAGGCACAGTGTCATTTCTGAAGGGGAGTCATTACCAGACTCAAAATGTTAACTCTGTTTTACTGTCTCCACAGACACTGATAAACTGAAGTTTCTCCAGCATTTTCTGTGTTTTGTTTCAGATCTCTCATATCCACATTTTATTTCTTTTATGATATTTCGAAAGCCTGTTTCACTGGTTGGAGAATTGGGAATTGGGGGCATTGTCTCAGGATAAGGATTTGGTCAGTTAGAACCGAGATTAGGAGAAAGAAAATGTCTTTATTCAGAAGGCTGTCTCTCTTTGCAATTTTCTACCTTAGGAAGCTGTTGGACTCAAAGGGAATCGAACGACTCCTGAACAGGTGGGAAAACAGAATTGTGATTGATGATCAAATTCATAAGAGAATGACAGAGCAAGCTTGAGGGGACTGTGTAGCTGAGTCCTGCTTTAATTTCTTATTTGAGTTCTTACCATATGCTTTTTAATGTCTTAGTCTTATTTCCTTTTACCAGGGGCAAAGCTCCAAAGTGCTGATCAAATTTAGACAGTGTAATATGAGAGCTTGCCACTTTAAAAAGTGTGTAATTGTTGGATCAATGTACCCATTTTGGAAAAGAAATTTTAAATTTGTGGAGCTTATGATACTATTTAGCATGCAAATAACGAACCACAATTTGTTTCAGCTATTGCAGATTGCTATAAGAAACAGTGGTTATTTTTGCAAACAGAAAAAAAAATCAGTTTTTTTTATGATTAGACTGAATTTTAAGATTTATGTCCTGCAGCTCCATATATTTGATGGAAACTTTTACCAGCACTAAGGGGTAATTAGAGTTGCTGGTGAAAATTTAGCTATTTCAATTTTTTTGCACAGTAAGTTGTTCTATGACATAAATTTTAAACATAGAACATAGAACATTACAGCACAGTACAGGCCCTTCGGCCCTCGATGTTGCGTCGACCTGTGAAACCAATCTGAAGCCCATCTAACCTACACTATTCCATTATCATCCATATGTTTATCCAACGACCATTTAAATGCCCTTAAAGTTGGTAGAGACAGATCAAAAGAAACAGAGGATTGGGAAATAAATGATCAGGGCAAATAACTGTGCATCTCCTTAACTAATCAAATTGAAGGACTGAAATTAAAATCACAAGGACTGCACATGACGTATTGATTAGAGCGGATGAATGGAATGTCACACGAGATGCAAAAAGAGAAACAAAGATAGGGTTTAAACAAATTGAATCTATTTTTTAATCCAGTGAGGAAAAGTTAATTATGATTTAAGAATGAAACTCCATACTGTTAATTTTTACTCCTGGAGAAGATGATTGGCAATGTTTCTTAACAATTGGTAAAGAGATTCTAGGGATTATGACATTGTGATTTTTATTTTTTATCTATTCTGCAAAACAACCTTTCCATTCTATTCAAAGCATGTCAATGGAGAGCCAAAAAGCTGTATTTACAGAGCTAATGGTGAAACAATGCACCTCAAACTGCATCTTTTGTATATCCACATTTAAGTGTGCATCTCCCATCATGAGGGAGTGTTGTGCAATTTCCCATCAATAATGCTGAGCAACACTGCCATTGTGTAGATCACAGATTAATATTAGATTTCTCTAGCTCATCAGTGATGAAACATTTTCATTCAACTTTATGAAAGGAGATATATTTTTCACTACCTTGTTGTCAGAGTAGTAGGGGAATAAGAAGTTACTCAAGCCTGTAACTAAGAAGCTAAATCAAAGGGCTGCAAAGATTTGGAAGTAATTATTGAGTTTATAGTTTAAAGCAAGTACATTAGTGACATATAGTGGCAACTAACCAGTACTGCATGAAATATGCAATTTAAAAAAAATAATCACAATTGGTGGAGGCACTGAATGATGTGGGGTATGGTGAGATGTGTGGCAGAAACAGATGAGAAGTCCAGTGAGGTCTATCAAATGTTGGGAGCATCTTACTGCATCTTTTATGCTTCTGCCACAAGATGAGCTGAGTTTCTCAGTAGGTATTGGCAAATAGCCAATTTAAGGGGATTTATAGCTTGTTAAATACATTATTTCCACCACAACTGATCTCATAATATTCAGCTTCCTATCCTATCAAACACACTAAACAGGCTAGATATTAAGAAATGTCAAAGTCAGAGCAGGTACCTAGTGACTTCAGCTCCTGGGTAGGTCTGAGGCATCTCCATGTTTTTTAGAATCCCTACAGCGTGGAAACAGGCCCTTTGGCCCAACAAGTCCACACCGACCCTTAGAACATCCCAACCAGACCCATTCCCCTATAACCCACACACCCCTGAACACTATGGGCAATTTAGCATGGCCAATCCACCTAACCTGCACATCTTTGGACTGTGGGGGGAAACCCACGCAGGCACGGGGAGAATATGCAAACTCCGCACAGACAGTCACCTGGAGCTGTGAGGCTGTAGTGCTAACCACTGAGCCACCGTGCCACACCTAACAGCATGTCAGGGCATGATTTCAGGATACTGGCCACACATCCACCAACAAGCACTCGCCAACCCCTCAGCAACATCATGACACCTCTCTGATACACATGCAAGATGCTCATGTAGCTGAGACTTGTATTGCTGCAGGACATACCTGTAACATTATGGACACTTTTAAGCTCAGGGACAGACACCTGTCTCATAAATTGGAACAGGCACTAAAGAAAATGTCAGAGCTGTTCACTTGCTCTCTTATCACTCACTCACTTAATGTCAACCTGCATGCTGTCAGTAGCCCTGCCATCCAACGCCTGTCAGCTTTTGGCTCTGACTGAAGCACCAGGCATATAACCAGACTGCCTGTTAGTAAGGACCTGTCCGGGGTGGGGCGGTGGTGGGGAAGCTGTTCTGGTGGAGAACACAGTTCACTGTACAGTCCCCTAAGACATTAACACATACAGGACATGCCAGCTGCCTGTACAGGAAACACATTGTACAGTTATGCAAACAAGTCATGATAAATGAAAAGCGAATAAGGGACAGTCCTGTCGAGGGAAGGTACAGTTGGTCAGAGTGTCCCTGTACTTCCAGTCATCAGCACAGATCCCACTCACTCCAGGGGCATGGCAATGGTCGGTTCTGTAGGGCAAGTGCCAGCAGCCTGGGGGAATTGTGTATAGTCAATCTGGGAGCTGCAACTCAATTATCTGGGTGTCGTCAGTAATGTCTAGTGACTGCTAGAAGTTAGTGTGAGGCCTGGAGCAAATATAGTCTTGGGGATCAGTCCAATGATCATTATGGAGGGCAAAAGTGTGCGGGAGCCTGTACAGACATAAGTGGGATCATTGTCAGAAGGCAGAATCAAAGTTTTGGGAATCAGGGGCATTCATAGAGGTGGGACATAAATAGTTACAGGATGGATTTCAAGGTCCAAGATTTCAAGCGTTAATGGCAGGGGGCTATGTGGAACAGCATCAGACAGTATGGTGGGGTTATTGGCAGTGATCATCATCACACCTCCACAGGGATAGCAGAGGACACCAGACTAGGCATTGTGAAGGTGTAATGTTGACTTCAGGTAGCAGTGAGGACAGTTGGAGGATTGAAGATGGATCTCCAAATACATTGATGGAAATGAGCTGCCAGAGTACTGCAAGGTAAAAGGGGCCATGGAGACTTTGGCAGGAGTACCTGGCAAACATGCAGGTTATGGTGCTCATAGTATGCACTGCAAGCTGGGTTACCTGCCATTCGTTATATAAAGACTATATCTTTTAATTTGTCTGATTTTTGAATGTGAACTGAAATGGGAAAAGAAGATTTTAAAAAATTATTGCAGGAAAAACAGACACATATTCCCCTCCCATCCCTTGTCTGCCTTCCGCAGGGACAATTCCGCAGGACACCCTGATCCACACTTCCTTTACCCCCAGCACCTCCCCACAGCCCCACGGCACCTTCCCCTGTAACCGGCGAAGGTGCAACACCTGCCCAGTTACCTCCTCCCTCCCCAGAATCCAAAGGTCCAAACATACCTTTCAGGTGAAGCAACATCTATGTTCTGCTCGCAAAAAAGACCCTGAACTAACTGTTGCCTGCCACTTTAATGCACCACCCTGCTCCATGGCTAACATCTCTGCCTCTGGCTTGCTGCAGTGTTCCAGCGAAGCCCAATGCAAGCTGGAGGAACAACATCGCATTTTCTGCTTGGAGACCCTACAGCCCTTCGGACTCAATATTGAGTTCAATAATTTTAGGGCCTAAACTCTCCCATGAACCAATCCCCTAGTCCACACACGAGGCCTTGTTACCATATAGCCTGCCATTACACACCCCCTGTTGTTAGTCACTAACAGTCCCCATTAACAACTATTCACCCTCCCAGCCTGATCGTTAGCAACTCCTTTGTCTGTCCAACTGTCTTTCGCTCTCTTTGGGCTCTTATCGTGTTGTTTACTCCCTACCCCACCCACCTCCCTATTTTCTGCATATAAACTGATGTTTTCCCAGCCACCATCAGTTCTGAGGAGGGTCACTGGACCCAAAACGTTAACTCTGTTTTCTCCTTCACAGATGCTGCCAGACATGCTGAGCGTGTCCAACAACTTTGTTTTTGTGTCAAAGATTATTGAAGGATTACTGCATTTTTTAAAAGTAACCCTATACTCATTGTAAGTGGCGTTTACACAGTGTTTGTTCAAGCAGTAGTGGAAATCTGGTTCGCAATAAGCTGGAGCATGAGGGATGTGTACAAATGAGGCTACAATCAGCAGGAAGAAGTAGCTTGTCATCAACAGCTGGTCACTAGTTCACGAGCAAAAGCCTCCTGCTTGCCAATTACTGTGTGATTGGTTTCCAGGTAACACAATTGCTAGAAACAGAGGGATCTTGGGGTCTACGTCCATAAATCCCTCAAAGTTGCTACCCAAGTAAGGAGGCATGGGATTCTGGGAAATTTGGCTGTCTGGATACAAAACTGGCTGTCCAATAGAAGACAGAAGGTGGTAGTAGATGGAAAGTATTCAGCCTGGAGCTTGGTGGCCAGCGGAGTGCTGCAGGGGTCTGTTCTGGGACCTCTGCACTTTGTGATCTTTACAAATGACTTGGATGAGGAAGTGGAAAGGCGAGTTAGTAAGTTTGCTGATGACACGAATGTTGGTGGAGTTGTGGACAGCATAGAGGGCTGTTATAGGTTGCAATGGGACATTGCCAGGATGCAGAGCTGGGCAAAGAAGTGGCAGATGGAATTCAACCCAGAAAAGTGTGAAGTGATTCGTTTTGGAAGGTCGAATTTGAATGCAGAATACAGGGTTAATGGCAGGATTCTCGGCAGTGTGGAGGAACAGAGGGATCTTGGGGTCCACATCCATAGATCCCTCAAAGTTGCTACCCAAGTTGATAGGGTTGTAAAGAAGGAGTGTGGTGTGTTGGATTTCATTGGCAGGGGAATTGAGTTTAAGAGCCGTGAGGTTATGCTGCAGCTCTATAAAACTCTAGTTAGACCACACTTGGAATGTTGTGTTCAGTTCTGGTCACCTCATTACAGGAAAGATGTGGAAGCTTTAGAGAGGGTGCAGAGGAGATGTTACCAGGATGCTGCCTGGACTGGAGGGCAGGTCTTATGAGGAAAGGTTGAGGGAGCTAGAGCTTTTTGCATTGAAGTGAAGAAGGATGAGAGGTGGCATGAGAGAGGTGTACAACATGATGAAAGGCAGAGATAGTGGATAGTCAGAGACATTTTCCCAGGGCGGAAATGACTATTATGAGGGGGCATAATTTTAAGGTGATTAGAAGAAAAGTTAGGGGAGATGTGTCAGAGGTCGGTTCTTTACACAGAGAATGGTGGGTGTGTGGAATGCGTGGCTGACAGTGGTAGTGGAGTCAGATACTTTACAGACTTTTAAGCAACTCTTGGATAGACACGTGGAGGATAGTAAAACGTAGGGTGTGCAGGGTAGATTGATCTTAGTTGGATAATAGGTCAGCACAACATCAGGGGCTGAAGGGCCTGTACTATGCTGTACTGTTCTATGTTTAACTGCTAGTGAGGGGCAGGGTAATTTTTTTGATGGAGAAATGATTGGATTGCTGGAAAAGGAAGGAGCCAGTTCTTCTCTGTACTAAAGAAAAGCATTTCAAACTTGAAGATAGAAATTTCCTCAGCAGTTGCTGTAAGCTGCGGTCCTTAACCAGTATGCCAGTGATTTCATACAGAAAACACAGGGGCTCTGGTTCACTGTAAGTATGTATCTGGTGAATCAGCACACAATGACAAACTAAAAAGACCATCTCAGGGAATGCTGTGACTACTCCTTCCACTGTTCCCCTCTGCCAAAACCGTGTTTTATTTTAAAAGCCCTTCGTGTATGTAGAAGTTTCTAGGGGGATTAGAGTTTACCTAAGATGATAGAATTATGAGCAGGAGTAGACCATTCAGTCCTTTGAGCCTGCTCCACCACTGAGTCTGATCACAGCTGATTTTATCTTGATCTCAACTGTCTGTCTGTCTGTCTCTCTCTCTCTCTCTCAAATTTGGAGAGTTTGTAGGGTTATATGTCAATGGTCCACAACTTAAGTTGTGGTTTGATCAACAAACAAGGTTTTTTATACAGGAAATAAAAACACTTACCTCGCGCAGCAGTGGCCTTCTTGTTTTCAGCGGTGGGAGTTGGTGAGGACGCGAGCCAGGAAGGAACTGATATATTCGGGCATTGGCAGACACTGGAAAGGTGCAGAAGTCACAGGGTCGTAGTCTTGGGCGACTTCAACTTTCCAAATATTGATCGGAAACTTTTTAGTTGTAATAGTTTATATGGAGCAGATTTTGTCCAGTGCATTCAGGAAGGGTTTCTGACACTGTATGTAGATAGACCAACACGAGGAGAGGCCACTTTGGATTTGGTGCTTGGCAATGAACCGGGCCAAGTGTTTGACCTGTTGGTAGGAGAGCATTTTGGTGGTAGTGATCATAACCCTGATACTTTTACAATAGTCATGGAAAAGGATAGGTACATACAGCAGGGTAAGGTTTATAATTGAGGGAAAGGTAATTATAATTCTGTTAGGCAAGAACTGGGTAACATAAAATGGGAACCAATGCTGTCAGGGAAGAGCACTATTGCAATGCGGACATTGTTTAAGGAATGCACACTGCGTGTGCTCGATATGTTTGTCCCGAGCAGGCAGGGAAGATGCGGTCGACTGAGGGAGCCTTGGTTCTTGAGAGGTTGAACGACTGGTTAGCAGGAAGAAGGATGCTTATATAAGGTTTAGGAAACAAGGAACAGAAAAGGCTCTAGAGGAATACAAGTTATCCAGAAAGGAACTGAAGAAAGGGCTTAGGAGAGCTATAAAGGGGGCATGAGAAAACCTTGGCAGATAGGATCAAGGAAAACTCCAAGGCTTTTTACATGTGCATGAGGAATAAGAGAATGACCACAGAAAGGGTAGGGCCGATCAAGGATTGTAAAGGGAATTTGTGCACGGAGCCTAAAGAGATAGGAGAGGTCTCTAATGAATACTTGTCTTCGGTATTCACAACTGAGAGGGACCTAGTTGGAGGACAGTGTGAAACAGGCTGGTAGGCTAGAGGAGGTTGATGTTAGTAAGGAAGATGTACTAGGAATTTTGAGGAAGTTGAAGATAGATAAGTCCCCTGGGCCTGATGGGATTTATCCAAGGATTCTATGGGAAGCAAGGGAAGAGATCACAGGGCCTTTGGTGATGATCTTTTCGTCTTTACTGTCCACGGGTATAGTGCTGGAAGGTTGGAGAGAGGCAAACGTCATTCCCTTGTTCAAAAAAGGGAATAGGGATAACCCCGGAAATTATAGGCCAGTTAGTCTTACGTCAGTGGTGGACAAATTATTGGCAAGGGCTCTGAGAAATAGGATTTATGATCACTTGGAAAGGCATAGTTTGATTTGTGGTAGTCAGCATGGATTTGTGAGGGGCCGATCATGCCTCATAAACCTTATTGAGTTCTTTGAAGAGGTGACCAAACATGTGGATGAAGGTAGAGCATGGATGTGCTCTACATGGATTGGTATACATGGATTTAAATAAGGCATTTGATAAGGTTCCCCATGGTAGGCTCATGCAGACGTTAAGGAGGCATGGGATAGGGGGAAATGTGGCAGATTGGATTCAGAATTGGCTGATTCTTAGAAGACAAAGGGTGGTAGTGGACAGAAAATATTCAACATGGTGCTCAATTACAAGTGGAGTAGCACAAGGATCTGTTCTGGGTCCTCTTCTATTTGTGATTTTTATAAATTATTTGGATGAAGGAGTGGAAGGGTGGATTAGCAAGTTCGCAGATAATACAAAGGTGGGTTGCGTTGTGGACAGTGCAGAGGGCTGTTCTCGGTTACAAAGGGACATTGATAGGATGCAGAGCTGGGCTGAGAAGTGGCAGATGAAGTTTAACCCTGAAAAGTGTGAGGTGATTCATTTTGGAAGGACAAACTTGAAAGCAGAATATAGGTTTAACAAAGATTCTTGGCAGCTTGGGGTTCATGTTCACAGTTCCCTGAAAGCTGCCACCCAGGTGGATAGAGTTGTTAAGGCGTATGTTGTGTTAGCTTTCATTAATAGAGGGATCGCGTTCAAGAGCAGTGAAGTTATGCTCCAGCTATACAAAACCCTGGTTCGGCCACATCTGGAGTATTGTGTCCAGTTCTGGTCACCTCATTACAGGAAAGATGTGGAGGCGTTGGAAAAGGTGCAGAGGAGATTTACCAGGATGTTGCCTGGAATGGAGGGAAGGTCTTATGAGGAAAAGTTGAGAGCGCCATGGCTTTCCTGTTTAGAACGACAAAGGATGAGTGGTCACTTGATAGAGGTGTACAAAATAATCAGGAGGTATAGAAAGACAGCCAGAGACTTTTCCTAGGGTGGAGGTAGCTATTACGAGGAGGCATAGTTTTAAAGTGAGTGGAGGTAGATATTGGTGAGACGTCAAAGGTAGGTTCTTTACTCAGAGAGTGGTGGGGGCGTGGAATGCATTGCTGGTGAGGGTAGTGGAGTTGGCCTCATTAGGGGCAATTAAGCAGCTATTAGATAGGCCTATGAATGATAGTATAAGGTAGGGGTGGAGGTTAGGTAGACTTTAGGATTAGGGTAAAAGTTCGGCACAACATTGTGAGCCAAAGGGCCTGTAGTGTGCTGTACTGTTCTATGTTCTAACTGTTTATCTGCAGCCAAAATCTACTTGTAATAAATGCTCATTCTTCTAAAGTGCCAAAAGCAGGTCTGTGCTTCAATCTGAATCAAAAAGTAAATTGCAGAATTTTGCATACTTCTTTAAAATCTTTAACTTTTGTGATGATTCTGGCAAAATCAAGGCTTCATTTCCCATTTGCTACCCCAATCAGGTGCAACTTAGTTTGGGGGTTTGATGAGGATTGATTCGAAATGGAAGCAGTAAATAATAAAACTAAACAATGCATTTACCATGAGATAGTAGGAACTGCAGATGCTGGAGAATCTGAGATAACAAGGTGGCCAAGACCGTTCTCGAAACGTCAGCTTTCCTGCTCCTCTGATGCGTTCATCCAGCTCTACACCTTGTTAATGCATTTACCATAGTGTTACCAGACCATAGGACTGCTCACTCATTAGACAGAGAGAGAGAGAGAGAGAGAGGACTGTTGGTAGTATGAACTGAAGGTCATTATACCTCAGGAGGGGGAAGAGCTTGAGAAGGAGAATCCTTCATAGAAACCTCGATCAGTAGAGGAATTGAACAAATGCTGTCGATATGACTCTTCACTGCAATTCAGCCGCCCAGTCCCTGAGCTAACTACACCTCATTAGTAAAATAATACAGGTAAAACAAAATGCCAAATTCTGTACTGCGCAGAAGACACAATGTTGGAAATGGCAATGGATTACGTGCAGGTGGCAGTCTTCACAGAAATGACAAAGAAGGGCAACATGGATAATCTAGGAAATTGCAATTCAGTGAGCCGAATGTCAGTGGTAAGGAATTTATTGGAGAAGATTCTGAGGGAAAGGCTTCACTCATTTTGGAAAATTATGGACATATTAGCGATAGCAGCATGGCTTTGTACAGGGAGATCACTCAGAAGTGATTGAGTTTTTTTTTTAAAGGAAGTGACAAAGATGATTGATGTGGACAGGGCAATACATGTTGTCTGTATAGACTTTAGCAAAGCCTTTGACAAGGTCCCCCATGGCAGGCTGAAACAAAAGGTGAAGTCAGATGGGATCTGTGGTGAGCTGGATACAGAACTGGTTTAGTCATAGAAGACAGTAGTAGTGGAAGGGGGATTTTCAGACCAGAGATCTGTGACTAGTAGCACTCCACAAGGGTCAGTGCTGGGACTCCTGTTGTTTGTAATGTACATAACTGAATAGTGAGTTTGCAGACGACACAGACTGGGGGAGTTGGAGATAGTGAGGAGGATTGCCAGAGAATAGAGCAGGCTGTAGATAAACTGGAGACTTTAGTGGAGAAGTGGCAGATGGAGTTTAATCTGGAAAATGGCAAGGTGATGCATTTTGGAAGTTCTAATGGGAGAGGGAAGTATATAATAAATGGCAGAACCCTTGGAAAGTATCACATAGAACGATCTAGGCATACAGGTCCACAATTCCCTGGAAGTAGCAACACAGTGGATAATATGGTCGAGATGGTATATGACATGCTTGCCTTCATTGATCAGAGTGTAGAAAATAAACATTGGCAAGTCACGTTGCAGCATTTGGAATATTGTATACAGTTCTTGTCACCACACGACCAGAAAGATGTCAAGGCTCTGGAGAGGGTATAGAGATAATAGGTACTGCAGATGCTGGAGAATCCGAGATAACAAGGTGTGGAGCTGGATGAACACAGCAGGCCAAGC
>JAHRHZ010000112.1:45114512-45206561 GCA_024137785.1 Ginglymostoma cirratum | reverse complement strand
ATCCGAGATAACAAGGTGTGGAGCTGGATGAACACAGCAGGCCAAGCTGAGTTCCTGCTCCTATGATGCTGCTTGGCCTGCTGTGTTCATCCAGCTCCACACCTTGTTATCTCGGAGAGGGTATAGAAACGGTTTATCAAGATGGTGCCTGGATTGGAGAGTATTAGCTTTGAGCAGAGATTGGATAATTGTAACAGCAAATTCATGGCATAAAGATAGCGGCAGAGTAAGATGCTCCTGTCAGAGTTCCTCTGCTTCGGCTGTTCTTTTTTTCTTCTGCTCTCCCCGCAGCACCAGAGCCAGAGTCTAGAGCAGCAAGCCCTCGTGCCCTGGCACAACATGGGCAGTAGCCCTGCAGCAGCGCGCGGGCTGTGAGCCCAGGAGCAGCACGTGAGGAAGCAGTCCCAGAGCACCGTGCAGGTAGTGAGCGTGAACCGGTGATGCAAGCTGGAGCAGGAGCCCGAGGCAGCCATGGAAGAGTCCTGTCTCCACAGCAATGGAGGGTTACCTAAGATGGCACCATTAAACGGCACCCATTGTAAAAACTTTTCACTGTACTCCTATACTTCTGTATTGTAGTACAAGTGACAATAAAGGAAATTCCAATAATTACACAGGTAAGAGGGGTGTGGGAAGCAGAGAAATTTAGATGGCTGTCACACTGACATTCTTGATAAAAGAAGTCAACAACAGGTAGGAGGGCAGGGAGATGGGTTCAGGCGGGGGTTAATTGGAGATGGGTGAAGGAGGAGGGCGAGGAAAATTCCCACACAAAGAAGCAGGCACAGGACAAAGATGAAGGAAAAAAAGTTAAGCTTGCCTGTTTGTTACACAGAGGTGATAGCATCAGGAATACCTGCAGGATGGAATAAAATGCAGCAAGTCTTTCTCAATAGTTTTCTTTTTCAAACTCAGGCCTTATCACTGTTACAAGTTGGAGCAGACACAGAATTTAAACAAAGTTCTTTGGCACCCTCTCTGGAAATGGTCAGATTGTAATTTCAGTTGGCCACAACAATCAATAGCACGCTAGCATCAGCTATCAGAACACAACTTCTTTTACATATAGATTTGAACAGGTTTTCAATTCCACTAACCCACCTCACCCTGTTACATGTATTTGTTTGTATGCTTTAATGCAGGATACCGGAATGAGGTTAATCTTTTAATGATGACCATAGTGAATATTTTTTTAAAAATATAAACTTAACTTCCTAAGATCATAAGAACTAGGAGCAGGAGTAGGCCATCCGGCCGCTCGAGCCTGCCCCGCCATTTAATAAGATCATGGCTGATCTTTTTGAGACTCAGCTCCACTTACCCGCCCACTCATCATGACCCTTAATTCCTTTACTGTTCAAAAATCTATCTTGCCTTACCTTAAAAACATACAGTGAGGTAGCTTCAACCGCTTCACTGGGCAGGGAATTCCACAGATTCACAACCCTTTGGGTGAAGAAGTTCCTACTGACCTCAGTCCAACATCTACTTCCCTTTATTTTGAGGCGATGCCCTCTAGTCCTAGTTTCACCTGCTAGCGGAAACAACCTCCCTGCCTCCACCTTATCTATTCCCTTCATAATCTGATATGTTTCTATAAGATCTCCCCTCATTCTTCTGAATTCCAATGAGTACAATCCCAGTCTACTCAGTCTTTCCTCATAATCCAACCCTCTCAATTCTGGAATCAACCGAGTGAATCTCTGCTGCACCCCCTCCAGTGCTAGTATATTTCTTCTCGAGTAAGGACACCAAAACTACACACAGTACTCCAGGTGTGGCCTCACCAGGACCCTATACAGCTGCAGCATAGCCTCCCTGTTTTTAAACTCCATCCCTCTAGCAATGGTAGACAAAATTCCATTTGCCTTTTTAATCACCTGCTGCACGTGCAATCCCACCTTCAGCGATTCATGCCCAAGGACACCCAAGTCCCTCTGCACAGCAGCGTGCTATAATTTTTTACTATTTAAAACATAGTCCATTTTGCTGGTATTCCTACCAAAATGGATGACCTCACACTTATCAACATTGTACTCCACCTGCCAGACCTTTGCCCACTCACTTAGACTATCTATATCCCTCTGCAGACTTTGTGTCTTCTGCACACTTTGCTCTACGACTCACCTTAGTGTCATCTGCAAATTTTGACACACCACACTTAGTCCCCAACTCCAAATCATCTATGTAAATTGTAAACAACTGAGGTCCCAACACTGATCCCTGAGGCACACCACGAGCCACTGAACGCCGACCAGAAAAAAACCCCATTTACCCCTACTCTTTGCTTTCTATTGGTCAACCAATCCTCTATCCATGCCAATACATTACCTGTAATACCGTGCAACTTTCATATGTAGCAGCCTTTAGTGTGGCACCTTGTCAAATGCCTTCTGGAAATCCAGATACACCACATCCACAGGGTTCCCCATTGTCCACCATGCAAGTAATGTCCTCAAAGAATTCCACCAAATTAGTTAAACATGACCTACCCTTCATGAACCCATGCTGGGTGTTTCCAATGGGACAATTTATATCCAGATGTCTTGCTATTTCTTCCTTAATGATAGATTCAAGCATTTTCCCCACTACCAAAGTTAAGCTAATTGGCCTATAGTTACCTGCTTTTTGTCTACTTCCTTTTTTAAACAGTGGCGTCACATTGGCTGTTTTCCAATCTGCGGGAACCACCCCAGAATCCAGTGATGTAAATAATTACTAGTGCATAACTTCATATCTGGCTGGCTTATTTCTTCATATCTGTCCACTGTGTCAAGATGATATTGAACTTGATGGGTAGGGGTTGGGTGTTGTGGAAGACAGTTTAATTTTTAAAACATGTACTCTGTTGTACTAATCTCAGGAGTGAAAAAGAGAAACGTATTCACCCCTCCACACTCTATTGTAAGAAGATATAATGCTTGAATAAAATTATTCAAGATTTCTGGTTATTTGACAGCAATTTTATGTTCTGAGATGTGTGGCACTTAATGTATCGACTTCACATAGCGCTTTCCCCATTGGGATTGAGCAGGGTGACAATCAAGTGTTCTGCAGGGTTAAATATTTGAATGGCCTCCCTAATAGCCAGATCATAATCTGCGTAATAGAAAAGATAGGCAATACAGGCAAGGTCAGTGCAAGGCAAAATGGCAAAGAAGTCACATTTGTATTTAAACAAAGCTCAGATACTAGGTTCACATGGATGAAGAAATAGCTGAATTTACTGAATATAACAAAAGCGAAAGGCCACAACAGCATCCCCATGTTCTGGTAAATATCTGTGTTCTAGATATTTCCTGAACAAATTGTTCAGAGATGCTATGACACACATCTGGAGCAAGTGGCATTTAAACCCAGACCTCCCGACAGAGGTAGGGATACCATCACTGCTCCAATACAGCCCCAATGTGTGTTCTAGAACAAGCTGCATCCTCCAAGACCAAACTGTACTGGAACAAATACAATATTGACGTCCATCTGACAAGATTCTTAGTGTCAGAGGTCTGGATGGGGCAGAATTTGTAAGGAGCATCCAGTTTTCTAGAGCAGTATGTCAATAGTCCAACTAGGGAAGGGGCCATATTGGACCTAGTGTTGGGGAATGAGCCAGGCCAGGTGGTAGAAGTTGCAGTGGGGGTTTTCTTTGGGAATAGTGACCACAATTCTGTAAGTTTTGGAATACTCGTAGACAAAGATGAGAGTGGTCCTAAGGGAAGAATACTAAACTGGGCCAAGGCCAATTACGTCAAAATTCGGCAGGAGCTGGGAAATGTGGATTGGGGACAGCTATTTGAAGGGAAGTCCACATTTGATTTGTGGGAGGCTTTCAAAGATAGGTTGAAGATAGTGCAGGATAGGCATGTCCCTTTGAAAACAAGGGATAGGAAAGGAAAGATTCGTGAACCGTGGATGACAGGAGAAATCGTGCGACTAGCCAAGAAGAAAAGGGAAGCGTACATAAAGGTCCAGGCAGCTAAGAACAGAACGGTCCTTGGAGGAATATCGGGAGAGTAGGACCAATCTTAAATGAGGAATCAAGCGGGCTAAAAGGGGTCATGAAATAAATTTAGCCAACAGAATTAAGGAGAATCCCAAGGCCTTTTATTCATATATAAGCAGGAGGGTAACTAGAGAAAGGGTTGGTCCACTAAAGGATAAGGAAGGAAGGTTTTGTGTCAAACCTGAGAAAATGGGTGAGATTCTCAATGATTACTTTGCATCAGTGTTCACTGAGGAGAAGGACATGATGAATGTTGAGATTAGAGATAGAAGTTTGTTTACTCTGGATCACGTTGACATAAGGAGGGAAGATGTGTTGGGTAGGCTAAAGGATATTAAGGTGGACAAATCCCCAGGACCGGATGGGATCTATCCCAGGATGCTGAGGGAGGCGAGAGAGGAAATAGCTGGGGCCCTGACAGATATCTTTGTAGCATCCTTAAACACAGGTGAAGTGCTGGAGGACTGGAGAGTTGCTAATGTTGTCCCCCTGTACAAGAAGGGTAGTAGGGATATTCCAGGTAACTACAGACCAGTAAGCCTGACGTCAGTGGTGGGAGAGTTGCTGGAGAAGGTACTGAGGGATAGAATCTATTTATATTTGGAAAAGAATGGGCTTATCAGTGATAGGCAACATGGTTTTGTGCAGGGGAGATCATGCCTTACTAACTTAATAGAGTTCTTTGAGGAAGTGACCAAGTTGATAGATGAAGGAAGGGCTGTAGATGTCATCTACATGGACTTTAGTAAGGCGTTTGATAAGGTTCCCCACCGTAAACTAATGGAGAAAGTGAAGTCACATGGTGTACAGGGTGTTCTAGCTAGGTGGATAAAGAACTGGTTGAGCAACAGGAGACAGAGTAGTAGTTGAAGGGAGTTTCTCGAAATGGAGAAAGGTGACCAGTGGTGTTCCACAGGGATCAGTGCTGGGGCCACTGTTGTTTGTGACATACATAAATGATCTGGAAGAGGGCATAAGTGGTCTGATCAGTAAGTTTGCAGATGACACGAAGATTGGGGGAGTAGCAGAAAGCATAGGGGATTGTCAAAGAATACAGGAGAATATAGACAGACTGGAGAGTTGGGCGGAGAAGTGGCAGATGGAGTTCAATCCGGGCAAGTGTGAGGTGATGCATTTTGGGAGGTCTAATTCTAGAGGAAACTATACTGTAAACGGAAGAGCCTTGGGAAAAGTTGATGAGCAGAGAGATCTGGGAGTTCAGGTCCATTGTACCCTGAAGGTGGCTGCACAGGTGGATAGAGTGGTCAAGAAGGCATATGGTATGCATGCCTTCATCGGACGGGGTATTGAGTGTAAGAGCTGGCAGGTCATGTTAAAATTGTACAAGACTTTGGTTCGGCCGCATTTAGAATACTGTGTACAGTTCTGGTCGCCACATTACCAAAATGATGTGGAAGCTTTGGAGAGGGTACAGAGAAGGTTTACGAGGATGTTGCCTGGTATGGAAGGTGCTAGCTATGAAGAGAGGTTGAGTAGGTTAGGATTGTTTTCATTAGAAAAAAGGAGATTGAGGGGGGACCTGATTGAGGTCTTCAAAATCATGAAGGGTATAGACAGGGTTGATAGAGATAAGCTTTTTTCCCCAGGGTGAGGGATTCAATAACGAGGGGTCACACATTCAAGGTGAGAGGAGAAAAGTTTAAGGGGGATACACACGGAAAGTACTTTACACAGAGGGTGGTAGGTGCCTGGAACGCGTTGCCAGCAGAGGTAGTAGAGGCAGGCACGGTAGATTCATTTAAGGTGCGCCTGGACAGATGCACGAGTAGGTGGGGAGCAGAGGGATACAGATCCTTAGGAATTGGGCGATAGGTTTAGACAGTGGATTTGGATCGGCACAGGCTTGGAGGGCCGAAGGGCCTGTTCCTGGGCTGTAAGTTTTCTTTGTTCTTTAAGATCAAAAATTGCCCAGTTTGACTTAAAAAGCAAGTCAGATCCAATTATCACCCCATCAGTCAACTCTGAATTATCAGCAAAGCAATAGAAAAAGCTTTGATGCTCAAGGTGAAGTGGAAATGTCCTTACGTCTAATCCAGGAGGTCCACACTCAAGTGGTACTTGTTTCAAAGATCTGTTGTGACAGATCTAAAACTATGGATTAGAAGTATCCATCGCCATTGTTGAATCTACTGAGGCAGACAGTGAGGTTGTGGGAATGGAACTGAACAAGTTATCCAGAGGCCTACACTAATGCTTTGCAGGACATGGGTTCACATCCACTACATCAGCTGGTTGGGCATAAATTAATAAACCTTGAATTAAAAGCTAGTCCAGTGGTGACCATTCTCAACCTACATAAAAGAAAAATCCATGTGGTTCACTCATGTCCTTTAAGGAGGGCAATCTGCCATCCTTACCTAGTTTGGTCTACATGACTCCAGACCTACAGCAATATGGTCGACTCTTAATCACGCTCTCAGACAGCCTTGCAAACCTCTCAGTTCAAAAGCAATTTGGGATTGGCAACAAATACTGGCCTTGCCCTTTAACACCCAAATCCTGAGAAAGAATAAGAACAACATTCTGGGGCGAACCACTGACCAGGAACTGGGTTGGACCAAATACAGAATTC
Source organism: Ginglymostoma cirratum (assembly GCA_024137785.1). Taxonomy (NCBI): domain Eukaryota; kingdom Metazoa; phylum Chordata; class Chondrichthyes; order Orectolobiformes; family Ginglymostomatidae; genus Ginglymostoma; species Ginglymostoma cirratum. Next base: position 45,199,965 of record JAHRHZ010000112.1, on the reverse strand, counting down.
TAGATGCTGGGAATTCTGTGCTAATTTGCATTTTGACTCTGCAAAGCCTGATGACCCTCTACAAGGCATATGCTTGGAGCGTAATGTAATACTTTCCACTTACCTGGATGAGTGCATGTCCAAAAGTACTCTCGAAGCTCTAATTGCACAAAACCTTTACTCACTCAACTATTACACACTCAAAAGACTGGAGTGTCAGAACCATATCTGGGATCTAAATCAGGCTTCTATCAACCTTTGACGTAAAACAAGCAAAGAATCTTAGTTAGACCATAATATTGGATGCAGTTCTTCTGAACGCTATAATAAAAAAATGATACAGGCACTGGAGAGGGTGCACAGAGGATTGACAAGGATGATACCAGAGATGTTTGCAGATACACAAGCTGGGTCCCTTCTCAATAAAAAGACTGGAGGTGACCTACTGCAGGTCATTAAAATTACACAAAATATTGATAGAACAGACACAATGTTTCATTTTAAGCAGAAAACCATAAAGATCATCAATAGAAGATAGTCACCAATTCAATAGGGAATTTTGAGAGATTCTGTGCTCTGAAGAAAGGTCACTGCACCTGAAATGTTAACTCTGATTTCTTTCCACAGATGCTGCCAGACCTGCTGAGATTTTCCAGCAATTTGTTTTTTGTTCATTAGGGAATTCATCAGTAACCACTCATCTAAACGTGGTGAGATCATGGAACTCATCACCACAGGGACTGGTTGAAGTGGACAGCATAGGAAGAGTATATACATTTAATGTAAAACTAGACAAGCGTGCACACGTGCGTGTGTGTGTGAGAGAGCGAGATAGAGAGAGCGCGAGACAGACAGTGACAGATTTTAGATCAGGACAATTAAGAAGAGATTTGAGTGCAGCATTAATGGATTGCATGGGCTGGTTAGGTTCACTGACCTGTGTTTTGGTGCTACAAATCCTGCATAATGCTATATTTGCATATTCTCTAACTGGACTTAGCATCCCAAAATTAGAAGGGTGGAAATTAGACTCCACTCCTGGTTTTGGTACAACTGGAAATTTGCAATACCAGCAGATAAAGTCAAGTGAGGTAATCGCAAAGTCTATTGGTTATGGTCTAATCTCACGGCTGAATAACCACTTGAGTGAAGGACTCAGAGGACTTGACTTCTCTCCAAAGAACTGTAACTCAACAGAAAAAAAAAGACAGAAAAACACCATTCCCCTCTGCAAAATACATGAAAACACTCAGTTATTGCTCTCTCCCTATTACAATTCCTGTAGCAAACATCTGTAACATAAACTAATCCGATATTATATTTAACTAAAGAGTCAACACAGAATCTATTTTTCTGAGTTAGTGACTTATCGTTTCACAAAATAGGTGTCACTTGAGTTTAAAAAGCTCACAAATAAATAAAACTAACATAGAAATATCATGAGAAATGAAACATACTGCCATAGTTTTATCATCTTGCAGCAACTGTTAGCCCAAACATCAAGTGCAACATTAAGTATATTTTAGGCTGAATGGCAATATTTTTAAATTCTGGTCACCTATACATGCCAGAACTCAAACTTAGCCAGTGGCACAAATGACAAGGCAAACTAAATTACAAATCATTTTGCACTTTGCAAATTACAAACTTTATACTGACAACATGGTTAGGTAAAAATTGATGTGGCTAATGATTTCTCCAAACCATAATTTAATTGGATCACAATCAATGGAGGGCAAGTTGGACAGTCCCAAAATAATAAATGGACTCAAAAAAATTGTAAGTTTAATTTCAACTACCTACACGTGGATTAAAAGTAAAACTACAGAATGCTTAAAACACGAATACTGGATGTAAAGTAGTACTTAACAGCAACTCAATCATACATATATATAGCTCCTTAATCTATTTCAAGCAGTTTAATATTTCCTCAAGTTAAATTAGCAATTTCAATATTCCAATTTCAAATGACTTTAATTCATCGCATTTAGTATTTTTTGATTTACCAGCATAATATGGGTAAATATACAAGCCAGCAATACTCTACTTTCTCAAGATTCAGTAACATAACAGTAAACATCTAGAAATATTTTATTGACAATTTTAGTAATTAGAAGTATTAAACTACAGTCTCCCGTGCAGGAATGGACTGCTAATGAGATTTATTCAATTCTGTGTTGGTCATCACAAGGTTTACAAATGATCCCAAAGAACTGTACATAAAGGCTAAGCACCACTATATTAGGCAACAGCCCATCAGCGTAAACAAAGAACTGATTACATTGGTTACTTTGTATTTTCCCTTATGTTCAGCGTGGGATAAAAAATTAGGGTGAAAGCAATTTACAATACAAGAGGACTGTGGTCAATATATTAGGAACATAACCAATGCAGTATTGTCGAAGGTTTAAAATTGGTTCATCAATTTGAAAAGCACTGACCAATCCAGAAAAGGCTGCTCATACACTGCCTGAAACATGCTTTTCATGTCCAATTGTCACTGCATAACCAGTAATCCCAACATATACACATTTAGGTTTCTCATCTATTTCAAATGGGAAGCAGCCTTTCAAAGATGTTAAAACCATACTGCTTACAAAACTCCCAAGAAAGTTTAAGCAGAAACCATTAACTGAAGGGTAGAGAAAGAAAGTGACAAAAAAAATTGCAACGAAATGACAAGAAAACACATTTGGCTATTTGAAAACTGCAAAGCACATAGTAAAGCTTAAGAAAACTCAATTGTCAGTGGCTGAGAAAACACTGATTACCAACAGGCTAATCACAAGATACCTACTGTGATATGCCAATATTGGCAGCAGACAAAAGAACATGTTTCAGGTTGCAGAACTGCTAATTCTTCAGGGATACAGTCTACTATCTTTCTGAAATTAACTGAAAGATAGTAATCCCGCAGAATTTTTGTTGGTGGCCCAAATTATGGAAAATTGCACATTTAAAGAAATTAGAACCACGTCACCCTAATTAAAAAAAAGTAGCACTATTACATGCATTAATAAATTTCCAATTTTCTCCTCAACAGCATAAAAACCAAGTCTGCATAACTAGCAAATATTGACCAAGAAATACTGGAGTTTACCACAAAAAAAAATTGTGTTCAGACACTGGCACCTATAATGCATTAATATCACAGCAAGTAGATATTAAAACAGCCAAGTCTGAAAAATGGTCTTCTGCCTCTGCAGTCGTTCAGTTACGCCTGTTTTCAAATAAGGCACAAGACAAAATTAATCCAACTTATAAAGGAAAGCAGTCTACACGGGTGTCTCATATCTCACTTTTTGCACAAATGTACAAATTAAGAAGTACATTATACACAAGAGAAAATTCCACTGTTGTACAAAAATTTGTTAATTCTAACTTTTATTCTTATACAATTTGCTGAGTTGAAACCATTGTTACTTTGATAATGAATTTTAACTATAATACAACCAAATGTAGTGAGTTGAGCACGCACATTTAAAATGAGACAATAAGTCACAGACATGATTTTATACAGGTTTTCAAAATTGTGTGTGTCAAGCAGGCAAGATGTAAGAAGTAAGGGTAATGAGAATTTTGTTTGTTTTAATAGGAAAGAACATTTTAGATAGAATGCATAAAGTGGATTTTCAGAGCGCTCAGCTACAGCATTTCTTCAGTCCTGTTCCACCACCTGCAGTGCTGATATCTACATTTTCCCTGTCAGGCTCTTTTACAGGAGTCTGCAGATAAAACAAACAAAGTTAAAGACTGCAAAAATTTATAAGGAACCTTTTAAGGAGTTATTCTGAACCATGCAGGTCATATTTACTTGAAACTCTGAACAAGACCATAAGCAATATCTCACTCTCAAACCTGAGATAATTATAACTGAAAGAACTGCAGATGTTGTAAATCAGGAACAAAAACAGAAGTTGCTAGAAAAAGCTCAGCAGGTCTGGCAGCACCTGTGAAGAAAAAAATCAGACTTCACATTTCGGTCTGGTGACCCTTCCTCAGAACGCTGTAAACCCTATTGGTTTAGTTTTCTGAAAAATATAGTAGATTTGAAAACCAATTTGATTTTAAGTGATGTTCAGAAGTTTACTGCAATCTTTTAATGTACTCCAGATTTTTCTAAACAAATTAATGTATTTACAATTGTCACTGGACCCTGAAACGTTAACCAATTTTTCTTCGCAGATGCTGCCAGACCTGCTGAGCTCTTCCAGCAACTTCTGTTTTTGTTCCTGAGATAATTATAGCTCAAGATTGCAGTTTGTTTCATCTTAACTGATCCAGAGACCTCTGACTGTTCATCCAAGGTAGCAGCCATTTGGTTAGAAGTTCAGAAGAATTGGAATTTATTTGGAAATCTGTCAACAACACTGATCACCAGGTGAAGAATTCTCATGAAATCAGTAATAAATGCACCTTTCCATAGCTTGAACCATTGTAAATTCTCCTAATTTCCACGCAGTATTCTTGAATGATCAAATCTGTAACTCTAATGATCTTGTTTCCTTCTCCCCAGGGGATAAAGTGAAAAAAATTCTGCAATCTTCCTGCCAGCAGTCAGTACAGATCAATCTTGTAGTCTTTCTCTGCACTGCACCTATCGTTTAAATGTTACTCTTGAGTTAAAGACCAGAATCAAATGCAATACACCAGGCATATTCTGGACACTAGTTTCTCTAGCAAACACTACAGTTGAAGCCATTTGTGTACAACATTTACTACAGTTCTTTGCTGCTCTACATTTGTTTGAACTAATGAGGATACAGCTTCCACTTTGCAAATTACACTCAATGGCCAGTTCTGCCAAATTTGTTTACATAATCAAGTATGAAATGCTACCTAAACCACTGCAATATAACAGTTAATAGAACACAATTTATTTGTATGAAAAAGTGATTTAAAGGGCACTAGTCAGGCATAGTTTTATTACCAAACTAGAAATCACAAAAAAAGCACTTTTTAAAAGTTTTGTCACCCATCTCATGCAACCCAATCTTAAAAAAAAATCACTGAAAATGTCTACAATAAAGTATTGTATTGAACAAATTTCATTGTACACAGTGTTAGTAAATTAACAAATTTAAAACTTCCAACAATCTGATTTCTTCCTGTATGTCTACAAACAAGCTTAATTTAAATACACAGTCTTCTCAATCTGTCATGCATTGGTGCAATTGTCAGAGACTTATGCTCATTGTTTTTACCTGCAGGCACAGCTAATTTTGTAGGCTGGACCAACCTCCAGTGCAATGTTTCAAATCTGCACTAAAATCTGTAGAATTTATACGCTTGGCACAACTTACAGTTAAAATGCCCCATTTTTACACTGGTTTAGCTGATTGTATTCAAATATCAGTGTAAATTAACAGATACTCTTACAGTGGTATCATTATAGCCAATATATAACAATTCTAGAACTGTTAGGAACAGAAGCAATCAGAATACTAAATTGCTTAAAAAGATTATGTGGACCATACAAGTACATTCTGAACTTTTAAACAAAGGACACTTTGTTGAGGTAAGGAACAGCACTGGTGCACTGCAAAAATCAGGAAACCTGGATGAAGTCTCAGTTGAGGAAACATTCAGTGTACTTGCATGGCTCAACTCGAAGATGGAAAAAGACAACTACATTTTGGACTCAGTCAGAGAGAATAAGGCCTGCCTGAGAAGTAATAGCCCACTGATCTTTCCCCTTTCCTTTACAACAGGTCTCAGCAAAGTGAAAGCACTGAAAACCCACCAGAAGTCATCTTTACCACTAGTAGAGTTCCTGAAGAGGATTTTCTTGAAATCTAGCTCACCTCTGAAGCAAAAAGAAAATTCAGGCACCCATACTGTTCTAAGACACCTCAGTGACAGCAACTTGTGTTTAGAATTCTGTGAAATCAGAGCACCATTTGGGACAACTGTGATTTATCATTTTCTCTTATTTTGTTTAACTATTGCTTGACCTAAGTACTTCAAAGTTAACACTCTGCAGTGTTTTCATTGACTTTATATTAGTTTCTTAACAGGGTAGTGATATATACGCAGAATCTGCATCGTTAATCACCTTTGAATATTTCTTGGGCAAGTTTGCTTAGTAATAAATCAATTACAGCAAACGTGATTTTAACTGCCAACTTATTTACCGAAATATTTGATAAACCAGCAAAAAAAAATGATATATCTCAAACACCGCATTCCACCACAATGTCCAAGTATTTATGCTATAAATAAAGTATAACAGTGATGTGTCTACCCTGCTGCATTACATTTCCATTATTTGAGTTTTAACATTGATTTTAGAAGGGGTTGATGTTTTTAACAGATTTTTTTTGAGGGATGCTGACGACTTGAAGCTTTGCTTGGTTAGGGTTTACCGAAGTTATTTGTACCTTTTGAATATCTGGAATATTTGATCAACTGGCACACTCCTGGTCCCATAGGTGCTGGTTAATAAAACGTTTGCTGTATTTGTTATTGCCGAAAGAAACCCGGCTGACATGCTCTTAACACTGAACTCAACTGTCTTAGAACCATATACTTGGTCATATCACCAATCTGTTTAAATTGAACATTTGCCGTGGCCAGTGGAAGAGCTGGGAGTAGAAAAGAAACAGTGCATTGTGGTGCAGTGGATGTCTCTATCTCTGAGCCAGAAGATCCAAGTTCAAGTCCCACCTGCTCCAGAAGTGCGCAATAACACCCCTGAACAGGTTAATTAGAGAATATCTACCCTTCCAACACTGTTCGCAACCAAGTAAAAATGCAACTTGGATTTCCTCTGTGTTGTTACATGTTGAAACAAGCAGTCTGTATATGGTTACAGATTACATGTTCACTTTCATGTTGTTACGCAATGGTTTTCAATTCTTAAATAACTGCTGATTTTCTAATCTGACAATTTGATTCAGTAAGTTTCAAAGTTCTTTCAAGAAGTTGCTGAGGAATTTCAATCTGAATCTAACAGCCTATTAATTGCGCAAACACAGATCAGCTCATCAATAGTTACCTTTCGAAGTATGTCTTCTGCTAATGTGAGGAATGCTTTCTCAATGTTGATATTAGCTTTCGCACTAGTCTCGAAAAACCTAATCCCATGTTCTCTGGCAATCTAGAACAAAACAAATTAGCCAAATCACACAGGATATTGAAGTATGTGCAAAATGAACAAACCACCCAGTTGCTTTCAACAATGTTAAGCCACCTTAAAATATTTCATTATGCACTTACATTTGATACTCAGCAATTACGGCAAGTATTAGGCATATGTGAAATAAGGTGTAACAGTGGCACAGATTCAGTTGATGTTATTAATAAGAGGTAAAGTTTAATTACACTGTTCAAATCTGATTACAGGGTTATTTTATCCTAGAAGTCAGACTCCACAAGCAAAACACCTGACAATGGTTTAGAAATACTTCAATCATAATCCCACAATGACTGGTCTGAATGTTGGCCCTGAAATTTCATTAAAATAGTACGATGGACAGCACTGACTGGGTGTTATTCCAATGAATATACTTGGAACATAATTTTAATCATTCCATTACAATAACCCTATTTTAATTTCCAGATTTCTCGTTCTGTCCCAAGTAAGCAAGCTCACAAGCCTTAGGCCAAAAAGAATCCACAGGTGAGATATAAATCAATTATATATATGCTGAATAGTACCACACAGTATCCATGGGACAAGGTGAAGCAATACACCTCCATGAACTACCACAGCTAGTATGAAAATTGAATTCTTTCATGGGAACAGGATGTCGCTGGCGAGGCCAGCATTCATTGCTCATCCTTAATTACCCAGAGGGCAGTTTAAGAGTCACATTACAGTGGGTCTGGAGCCACATGTAAGCCAGACCAGGTAAGGATGCTAGTTTCCCTCCCTAAAAGGACATTAGTGAACCAGGTGGGTTTTCCAATAATCGACAATGGATTCATGGTCGTTGTCAGACTCTTAATTCCAGATTCTTTTTTCATTAAATTCAATTTTCACCATCTACCAAGACAGGATTCAAAACCAAGTCCCTAAGATATTACAAGGGTCTCTGGATTAATTGCGTAACAGCAAAAGCTAGAATGCTGTCCAGGTCTTGCAGCACATGTTAAAGTGACGTGTGACATGTTGAACATGGTGTAATCAGCATCCTCACTTCTGATCTTGTGATAGAGGAAAGGTCATTGATATTTGCAGCTGACAATGACTGGGACTAGGACACTATCCAGAGAAACACCTGCAGCAGTGTCCTGAGACAAAGCTGATTAGCGTCCAACAACCAACTTCTTGTTCTTTTAGATAGTTGATGCCATAGGCAGAAAAGCAACCCATCCACTGAGTTTTAATTAGCTTCATTCCAGCACAGGTAGAGAGGTGAGGCAGCAAAAGAAAACAAAATGTTTCACACTTGTTTAAAAAAAAAGTAATATTAACAAACAAAGCATCCATCCCGCTCCCCTATAACGGAGCAAACAGTTAGTTAATTAGAAAGAAAGTGCATCAGAATTGACGCAAAAGACAAAATGAACAGAATCTTGAAATTAATACCATTGCTATTAGTTTTGTGAGAATATTTACATATTGTGTTTTAGGGCAAGTAGTTTTTATAACTAATGGAGTAACTTAAGTATGATCATTTGTTCCAACACAGAAAACCCACAGCAACCAATCTGCACACAGTACAACTTGACCAACAGCAACAAGACAGCAGATTGTATAAAACTTATGGTTAAGAAATAAATATTGGCCAGCACAGTAACAATGGTTCCCTTGGTCTTAAAACATCTAAATGTGCTATTTTGAAATTTGCTAGAGATGACAGAAGGTGCCTTGGTTTAACTCTGCATCATAAAGACAAAAATTCAAACTCTGTACTTGTAATATTAAGGAGGTAACTGGCAAATTACAAGATCCTGAAAAGGATATAGGTTTCACATGCCCAATAGGTATCTCTGCAGCCAAATTAACTATACAAGGCAGTAACCGCAGAGTGCATTTCTGGATTATGAATTAAAATAAAACACAGCTTCATCCAGACTATTGACTGAAAACAGTATAGAGATTCCACCAAAGAACAGACAAAATTGAAGCCAGGTTTAGTTTCCGGACAACACTTGCTCAGCTCATCAATGCTTATGTTCTCTGCATACATGATCCCTTCCACCTTGGCTTGGGAAAGGGAGATAAGAAGGTGAAATAGCCAGAAGAAAATATAGAATAACATCCAAAATGCTTAAACAAAGACATGGGCTGGGAATAAACATAAGGGCTGCAAAAGGTCATAAAGGCCCAATTTGGACTGGACACCGTAAATTAAGCATAAACATAATAAGCATAAGAAAACTTAAAATCAGAGAGATTGAAGGGAAAAAAATGTCAGCACACAATGAGGGGTGGAAAGGAAAGGTAATTTAAAAAGCACAATTCATTTGGACTACCTGCACTGAAATCTTTGAAATGGTATAAATTTCGAAGTAACCACTTCCAGCGACTTAAAATCACTACAGCAAAAATAGGTTTGAAAAGTAATTACTTCAAAATTGAAGTAATTAAAGACAACATTTGATCTATACTGAATGACTTCATAAATATCAGGGAAAATCAACTGAAAGAAAAAGAGCTCCAATCACAAAGTGCTTCTTTAGAAGCATTAAAGATTTAGCTTCTTTCCCGCTCTTATTAGACTTCTGAACGGACCTCTCAAATTTCAGATCTAACTCTGATCTTGCTTTTGGTGCACCTCTTTGCATACATAACACTGCAATCCTCACTCTGTTCATTCATCCAATGTTCTTCGTATGTTATGGTCTGCCTGCACTGCATACAAAACAAACTTTTCACTGTACTTGGTTACATGTGACAATAAATCAAAATGAAGGACAGGTATTTTCATACGAAAATTTTAAAAAATGAAATCATTCTGGGATGTCTCGCATACTACCCATCACAAGGTTGAAAATGACACCGTTTTAGAGCGGATGTACAGGTACTAAATACTACTGTCAACTAGAGGAAAGTCTGAGATGTATTACAAAGAAAGGAAGTAATCATGTGTCAAATATAAATCATTATTTATTTTACCACTGATTCAAAAACAAAAACTTCAAACTGAGGAGAACACAGCAGAAAGTCAGAATCCCATAACACTATTCTTCCTAATATTTGCCTACTTTAAAGTTTGAGATTTGTAGTTCGGGTTGTAGACGAGGTTGTAGACGTGTTCACCGAGCTGATATGTTTGGTTGCAAACGTTTTGTCACCCAGAAGTGATACCAAGCACCCCAAAAAACCAAGGCATATAAATAACAAGTGGGACCGAACACAGACGCTTCACTGGAGGTGCACTGATAACGTTACCTAGCAGGGTGACAAAATATTTGCAAGCAAATCCATTGGCTTGGCGAGCATGTCTACAACCTTATATGCCTACTGATTATACGTGCACCAAGGCATGTCAAGCATTCTCCTCGATCAGAAACACTTAGTTTGATCTTAGATAAAGTCAATGGTCATGGGTTTAAGCTCCCAAAGGGCGCGTGGTTTCAATGCAAGATGAGCAACTGAAAGGCATGATGAAAGTACAGCTATTGTCACCTTGTAGGGAAACAGTAAACAATGTGCGTACTCAAAGGTCTGAGAAACAGCAATAATAAAAACTGTTATTTTAGGTTCTGTTACTTAAGCAATTAAACTTTAGCCAGGACACTGTCTCCATTTTTTGACAAGTGCCATGCATCTTTTGTGCCTGGCTAAGGGGTGATATGGGGCCTTGAATTAACACATCAGCGAAAATACAGAACCTCAGAGAGCACCATTTTCTCAGAATGGCAATGAAGTATCAGACTCCATTAAGTAGCATTAAGTCTATGAAGGAGGTCATGACACAGCCTTCCTAGTCAAGAAAAAGTGTTAATACAGAACTAAAACCAACTTTTCAAGAAGAAATACATAAGCAGATGACATTGGATTTGATCATGTTAGATTGTGGAGATCTGTCTGCAGCCCTCAGGTCTTGCAATTCTCCCTTTTATCAAGGAATGATTGTTGCAAAAGTCCATAGAGAACACAATAATCATTAACATTTTAAAACAAAAACCTGCACAAGCAATTACCTGCTCTCCTTTTGATTTCTGCACCACTCTTTTGTCTTCCATGTCACATTTGTTGCCTAGCAACATCCTCTCTACATCTTCATTTGCATGCTGAAAAATAGGTTTTGGTTGTCAGTTTACTGATTAATAAACCGTCCATGTTATGCTTCCAAATTCCCAATCCCCCCCGTGGAAAAGAACTGTTAGTGTTGCCAGAACAGATTTAAATTACCACTTTCTACTCGATCAGAACAACAAATGAAGCAAAGAAAGTACAGTCACTGAATCATACAGCATGGAAACACGCCCTTTGGTCCAACTCGTCCATGCCAACCAGGTTTCCTAAACTGAATTAATCCCATTTGCTTGCATGTGTTCGTTTTCAAAATGGTATTTGGATCCATTTGCACAATGAACCTTTTGTTAACAATCTTTGCATGAGTATATTTGTCATAAACTAATTCTTATTTACACAGAAACATAGAAGATAGGAGTAGGCCACTCAATGCCTCAAAACTGCTGCCTCATTCAATATGATTACAGTTGATCTTCGAGCTCAATGCCTTCATCCTGCTCTCCCTTCAGATCCCTTGATGCTTCGAGCCACAAGAGCTAAATCAACCTCCTCCTTGAAAACACAATGTTTTGGTCTCAACCACTGTCTGTAGCAGAGAATTCCACAGGCTCATCACCATCTCGATGAAGAAATTTTTCCTCAGCTCAGTCCTAAAAAGGTTTATTCTTTAAACTCCTTTAAACTCCATTAAACTTAAACTATGACCCCTGGATCTGATCACCACTGGGAACATCCTTCCTGTATCTAACTTGTCTAGTCTTGTTAGAATAATTTATTGGTTAAATAAACTTAGCAATTTTTTTCTGATACTAAACCAAACACAGCTTCATATCTGTATAACTGCCAATAACACTGCCCTTTTCATAATTCAAGTTTTGTTAACGGCCAGTGGAAGAGTAAAACCAGGAAAGGAATTACTCCACCTCTCCAAACTCAATCCTAATATTCTTTTGTTGGAGATAGCTAACACGGCACCTGTGTGACATGGTTGTTACTTGCCATTTATGAGCTCTAGTTTCAATGTTCTCTTTTGTCTGTACAGCTGCCAACAGAACAGAACACTTCTGCCCATATGACTAGCGAAAATACACTGACAAAGTTAAAGATGGTCAATCCTTTACGGCGCTGCTGAGTTACCCTGCAATCATGCCCTCCAGCTAAGATGATCAGTCTCCAACACCTGCCATCTTTCTTTGTGCTATGTACAAGTCCAGCAATTAGAGAGCATCAGGAACAGTTCACTGTACCTAGTAACTCCCACTGACTTTAAGTTTACTCTAGCTCCTTTTTGCCAAGTGTAGTCACTCTCATTTCTGGAATTCAGCTCCTTTCCCACCATCCCACCATTTTTGATCAGAAGTTTAAAACCTTTGTAACCCTCTGTTAGAGATAGTAAGAACTACCGATGCTGAGATAACACAGTGTCTGAGGTAACACAGTGTGGAGCTGGAGGAACACAGCAGGCCAGGCAGAGGAGCAGGAAAGCTGACGTTTCAGGTCAGCACCCTTCTTCAGAAGAAGGGTCCCAACATGAAATGCCAGCTTTCCCGCTCCTCTGATGTTGCCTGGCCTGCTGTGTTCCTCCAGCTCCACACTGTGTAATCCTCTGTTGTTAACTTTACCAACTCCACGCTTCCTAACATGCCACTATTCCATTCAAATTCTACAATTCTTCCCACAAACAGGCTTTGTTTTCTGCCAAGCAAGCTACTGATCTTGAATACAATCAAGGTAACTTCTGTTGTGTGAATGGACACAAACATTAAATTTTGGAACCACAAGAAGCAGGATAAGTGAACATGGTCAAGGCCACTGTCAAAAAGTTGTTTCTTTTATCTTTGTTATTCACTCATGGGACGAGGGCGTCACTGGCTAGGCAGCATTTGTTGCCCAGAGGGCAGTTCAAAGTCAACCACATTGCCGTGGGTCTGGAGTCACATGTAGGCCAGACCAGGTAATAATGGCAGTTTCCTTCCCTAAAGGACATTAATGAACCAGATGGGTTTTTCTGACAATCGACAATGGATTCATGGTCATCATTAGATTCTTAATTCCAGATATTTATTGTATTCAAATTCCACCATCTGCCATGGCGGGATTCGAACCTGGGTTCGCAGAACATTATCTGGGTCTCTGGATTAACAATCCAGCGATAATACCACTAGGCCATCGCCTCCCCTCAGTAAGTCACTGCAGTGGAGGCAAAAGAATGAAAATGTTTTAAATATCTGGATGCTGAGAGAGGTTGAGAAAGCAGAATAAAGATCAGTTTCTCAATAAATTATAGATAAAATATTCTTAATCTGTATTTAATTTGTCATCAGGGGGATACGACCAAAGCAGCATAATGTGCAATTATGTATCGACTCAACTGTTTTCTTTATGGAACGTATTCTAATCATGTCCTGGAAATTGGCCCAAGATTATCTGTTTTTCAGGACGTCAGGGTACTCCAGGTTGCCATTGTTTATAATCCTGCACTCTTTTTGGGGACAGAAATACCAGGAAATGACCGGAAATATCTGGCTCATTGTAATTTGTTGCAGGTTTATGAACATCTGAGGCAAATCATACTTAAAGAAAAGTGCAGATGGATGGAATTACAAAACATTTCCAAAACCACCCACAAAAATCAAATTCCCAAGTTTGATTTCATTAATGAGACAACTCTAAATACTCTAATGTAAAGCAATTTTTTTTCCAGAAGAGTCAATAAAAATTGCATGGTGCACGATATTAACGTTTCAATACCTACTTGACAGCATATTGTGAAGGTTAATTTAAAACCCTAAGCATCTGTGCTGCATGTTTATAAGCAATTAACAAATTAATTGAGGTATCCAGTCTTATACTTCTTGAATGTGGCAAAAGCCAGAGAAACCATGGTTTTAACTGCTAATTTTGGAAGTATTACTTAATTAACATAGCATTAGGCAGCAGTCGTTTACAAATACCAAGTGACAAAGAACAGGCATCATACATAAGAGAACTGCCTACACTAAGAACCTGAAACAAGGCACAAAACATCATTACAATAGCTTTTGCTTGTAGTAAGCCATGGAAAGTGGAAATGTAGCCAGAACAGAAGGATGATTTTGGAGACAATAAGGACTGCAGATTCTGGAAACCAGAATCTATAGGTTAGGGGCTGCAAAAGACAGTATCTGAGGACCAGGTGGAAGTCAACATTTTGGACCAAAAACCTTTGTCAGGGGTTGCCAATAAACCAAAATCGTTGTTACAATTATCACAAAAGATGCTTAAGAAATGCTTAGTCCTGAATGGGGCAAGTGCTTTATCAAATTACCAAGTTTCTACCAGAATGTATCCCGGACATATGAAAGCCTGTTAAGCAAATTATGATTTAGTACCAATTAGTTCAAACAACTGTTTTGACAATTTGGATTTATATAGCACCTTTAAGGCAGTGAGGCATCATAGCAGCTGAAACATATTTGTCTGAGCTTGAACTAAAGTTATGTAAACAAATTACATTTTCCAGCTGCCTCCTTAAATTTGTGCAATTTGGAAATTTGTTATTTGCACCTAAAATGGGGTCAAGCTTCCAAAATCAATTATCCTTTGTAAAAACAAAATGGTGCTGAAAGTGGTAAATTAAATTGAGAACATAACAACCAAAACATGACTTTGTTTTTATATCCATTACTTCAATATAGCCTCTGGAGTTTTATTATTGGTTAAGGTTATATTGGCTATGTTGGAATGCACCAGTTTTGTAAGCACACAAATTAGCTCGTGGAGCTAGCACCAACTCAATCACAAAATCAACTTTCTACGACAAATTCAAAACATTGCAGAAACTCTCAAACCTTAAAATAATTCCGCACACAAGATCACCCATGACAAAAGAACCTCCTTCATAAAACAATATTTGTAATAAAATTACAACAGTAGTCTTACCTCGTCTATGTTCCTCAGCCATTTGCTGATGTTTTCAAAGCTTTTGGCATTTGTGATGTCATAGACTAGCATGATTCCCATTGCTCCCCTATAGTAGGAAGTGGTGATGGTGTGAAATCGTTCCTGTCCTGCTGTGTCCCTTCAAAATGAGTGAAATCAACTATCAGACCCTTTTAAAAAAAAACTGCATGCACTTTTACTCAATAGCACTATGACGTATCTTTTAGAAAATTAAAAGGATCACATCAACACAGGCTTAAAACTAGAACATTTTGAAATAAGTGTAACTTTTGCCCGTACTTTAAAGTCATGCAGTTGCAATGAAAGTCTAAGCTAAAATTCTTTGAGTCAGTACCTCAGCCAAATATTTAACCACATGTCAGGAAAAGGGGCCTGGTCCCTAAGCAAATTGCTCAAGTTTACATAGTAAATGTCATACATAAATGGTGGCACAGTTATCCATAAACAGCATTGCTTGTCCAAGTACAGTACAGTAGACTGGAGCAGTACAGTTCTAAAAATACTAATCCAGATTCCTAAATTACAATACTGATGCAATTATTTTATTATTTTGCAAATGCCAACAAGGGTGCATTTACAAAATTTTTGACTTTATAATGGCATTTTGATACTGAACGAGAAGACATTTGTTATTGCATGTTATGACATTTCTGGCCTTCTGTTTCCTTTTTTATAGCGTACAACTGAACTTCCATATACAAATGTAACACATAAAGATTAAGAATTATTACAACTGTTTATTTACGAAAGGAAGGGGTAATTCCTGAGCAGTTTAACCAGGTCATCCATTTTGGTAGGAATACCAGCAAAATGGACTATATTTTAAATGGTAAAAAATTGCAGCACGCTGCTGTGCAGAGGGACTTGGGTGTCCTTGGGCATGAATCGCTGAAGGTGGGATTGCACATGCAGCAGGTGATTAAAAAGGCAAATGGAATTTTGTCTGCCATTGCTAGAGGGATGGAGTTTAAAAACAGGGAGGCTATGCTGCAGCTGTATAGAGTCCTGGTGAGGCCACACCTGGAGTACTGTGTAGTTTTGGTCTCCTTACTAGAGAAGAAATATACTAGCACTGGAGGGGGTGCAGAGGAGATTCACTCGGTTGATTCCAGAGTTGAGAGGGTTGGATTATGAGGAAAGACTGAGTAGACCGGGATTATACTCATTGGAATTCAGAAGAATGAGGGGAGATCTTATAGAAACATATCAGATTATGAAGGGAATAGATAAGGTGGAGGCAGGGAGGTTGTTTCCGCTAGCAGGTGAAACTAGGACTAGAGGGCATCGCCTCAAAATAAAGGGAAGCAGATGTTGGACTGAGGTCAGGAGGAACTTCTTCACCCAAAGGGTTGTGAATTTGTGGAATTCCACGCCCAGTGAAGCAGTTGAAGCTACCTCACTGAATGTTTTCAAGGCAAGGCTAGATAAATTTTTGAACAATAAAGGAATTAAGGGTCAAGGTGAGTGGGTGGGTAAGTGGAGCTGAGTCTCAAAAAGATCAGCCACGATCGTATTAAATGGCGGGGCAGATTCGAGGGGCCAGATGGCCTACTCCTGCTCCTAGTTCTTATGTTATTTGGATATTAGCATTTATGGTTTACTAGAACTGATAAACGAAGAAGCAAGTACAACAGGAAAGGAAAAATGCTACAATATCCACCAAAAATAAAATGAATACAATGAATATAAAATGAATAATGAATAAATATCACTAAGACAGACCAAGGAGATGATTAAAATTGTTATTTGTTTATGCTCCACAAACAAGTTAGATAACTGGTCCAAAGGAAGTCAGATTTGAAACTGCACAGTCAAAATATTAGTCATCCTCAACTTCTAAAAAGATAATGTTTCAAAAAGTCACACTTAACTGTACATTGTATACAAGTCGTCAAAGAGTTGTATAGTGCGGAAACAGACTCTTCAGTCCAACTCATCCATGCTGACCAAATATCCAAAATTAATCTAGCCCTATTTGCCAGCATTTGGCCCATCTCCCCTCCAAACCCTTCCTATTCATGTACCCATCCAGATGCCTTTTAAAATGTTGTAATTGTACCAGCCTCCACCACTCCCTCTGGCAGCTAATTCCACATACGCAACACCCTTTGCGTGAAAATGTTGCTCCTTGACAAAAAAAACAATGCAATCAGCACAAATCCTTGTGGCTCACTGATGGTCACAGGCCTCCAGTACAAAAACCAATCCTCCGCCATCCTCTGTTTCCCATCTTCAAGCCAATTTTGTATTCAAATGGCTAGCTCTCCCTGGATTCCATGTGATCTAACTTTGCTGATTAGTCTACTGTGCTGAACCTTGTCGCACACCTTGCTGAAGTCCATTTAGACAACACCCACTGCTCTGCCTTCAACACAGTGTGAAGCTGCAGGAACACAGAAGGGCAGGCAGCAGAGGAGCAGGAAAGTTGATGTTTCGGGTCAGGGTCCTTCTTCAGAAATGGGGAGGGGGAAGGGAGCTCTGAATAGTGAGAGGAGGGGTAGGGCTGGGGAAAGGTAGGTAGGTGGGATGGTGATAGGTGAGTGCAGGTTAAGGAGTAGTGGGGGATTGGTCAGTGAGGTGGGAGGACCAGATAGGTGGAAGAGAAGACAGTCGTCAACGTAGCAGAGGAAGAAGTGGGGGAAAGTGCCAGTGTAGCTACGGAAGAGGGACTGTTCCACATATCCTACAAAGAGGCAGGCATAGCTTGGGCCCATGCGGGTTCCCATGGCCACCCCCTTAGTCTGTACGAAGTGGAAGGAGTTAAAGGACAAGTTGTTAAGGGTGAGGATGAGTTCAGTTAAGCAGATGAGGGTGTCGATGGAGGGGGACTGGTTGGGGCTGTGGGCAAGAAAGAAGCGGAGGGCTTTTAGGCCATCTGCATGGGGAATGCAAGTGTACAGGGCTTGGAAGTCCAATCTTTTTTATCACCTCTTCAAACAACTCAATCAAGTTAGTGAGGCCCAATTTGCCACGCACAAAGCCATGTTGACTATCCCTAATCAGTCCTTACCTTTCCAAATACATGTATATCCTGTCCCTCAGAATCCCCTCCAACAATTTACCCACGACTAATGACAGACTCACTGATCTATACCTCTCTAGCTTTTCCTTACCACCTTTCTAATTTTAAAACTAATAGAATTATGATCACTGGACCCAAATTGCTCCCCCACTGACATCTCAGTCACTTGCCCTGCCTTATTCCCCAAAAGAATTCAAGTTTTGCTCCTTCTCTAGTAGGTTCATCCACATACTGAATAAGAAAACTTTCTTTTACACATTTAAATTCCTCCCCATCCAAGCAATATGGCAGTCCCAGGCTAGATTGGAAAGTTAAAATTCTCTCACATTACATTCTATCATTCCTCCAGATATCAGAGATCTCCTTATAAATTTGCTTTGCAATTTCCCACCCATTACTGGGGGGCTTATAGAGCTTTAATGTTACTGGTGGCTCTTAGCAGAAAAAGGGAGTGACCTGATTATTACTCAAGAGGATGCTGGACGTGTTCTCAGGGGGCGAGGAATAGAAATATATGTGGGAGATTTAGAGGAGACTGGCACAAAGCATAATCACCAAAGATTATAGAATCACAGAATCCTTAAGAGTGTGGAAACACATCTTCGGCCCATCAAGTACACAATGGCCCTCAGAGCATCCCACACAGATTAATTCCTCCATAACTCACCTAATCTACACATCCCTGAACACTACGGGCAATTTAGCATTGCCAACCCACCTCGACTGCACATCTCTGGGTTATGGGAGGAAACCAGAGCACGCAAAGGAAACCCACGCAGACACGGGGAGAATGTGCAGACTCCAGACAGATGGTCACCCGAGGGTGGAATCGAACCCGGGTCCTGGTCACTGTGAGACAGCAGTGCTAATCACTAAGCCACCGTGCTACCCGGGCCAAATGACTAATTTGTGTACTATAGAATTGTACATAATGAATATTACTATAAAATTTGATTGAGCACTATAATAACAGACCTTAATTTACATATAGTTGGGAAACTGATTAACAGAATGAGAACAATGCTCAAAAACAGAGAAGAGGTAAAGTACTCTATAAATCAGCAGTAGGAGGAGGAAATGAAGTCACAGAGGGGGAGTTCCAAAATTGCAGTGTCGATCGAGTTTGTGGTATAATACAGCTTTAATTGCATTAATTTGTTTAGAAAAATCTGGAGTACATTAGAAGATTGCAATAATCTTCTGAACATAACTTAAAATCAAGTTGGTTTTCAAATGTATTTTTCAGAAAATGAAACCAATAGAGTTTATAGGGTTCTGACGACAGGTCACCGGACACAAAATGCTGACTCTCATTTTTCTTCACAGATGCTTCCAGACCTGCTGAGCTTTTCCAGCAACTTCTGTTTTTAAACCAATAGAGTAGTCACCTACTGTTTTCTCCTTCTTTACCATTACATGCATCCAGCCACAGAAGTACCTTTCCTTGATAAGTAATTCGTGAAAGTTCACCACTTACCATATCTGCAATTTGATCTTCTTTCCCTGTAGTTCCACTGTTTTGATTTTAAAATCAATTCCTGTAATTGTGAAGGCAACAATTTTAAAAATACTTTAAAACTTCATAGAGTTTTAAATTAATTAGGATTCAGATTGACTAACAGTTTAAACTCAAGGTTGACTTGGTTCTATCTGCTGGGTTTGACAGCAGAATGGATTCTAACTTCAGCATGCTAAAACAGGAAAATTATAACTATTCTATTTAAATTCTTCACTATTTCCCATTAAAAAACTTACAAATTTTGATTTAAAAACTTACATTTCATAAATAACATGCCATTATTTTCTGTAGAAAACAAGTTCTCAATTAGAGTTTTAGGCTGCTAACAGAAAAGGTTACAGATAAAAAAAAAAGCTGATAATCTTAAACTGCAAATAAAATTAATGAACACAGAAGCACATGATGACTAAGAATTCCCCTTTTCTCCCCCAAAGCCATAGGCCTACAGGTATAGTTAAAAATAATTCTTAACAATGAAGTTACGAATTTGGCCTTTGTCTACGCAATAACATAAGTTGAAAGTTATCCAAAAATCAGAACTTTTAAAAAATGCAATGTCATCCAAATATTTCACATCACTTGCAGAACAGAGTAAGCTATTACAATGCAAACACTCCGTCACCTGAATTTTGGATACATAGAACATAGAACAGTACAGGCCCTTCGGCCCACCATGTTGTGCCGAACTTTGACCCTCAACCGAAGGTCTATCAAACCTCCACCGCTACCTTATACCATCATGCATATGCCTATCTAATAGCCGCTTAAATGCCCCGTAATGAGGCTGACTCCACTACCCTCTCCGGCAATGCATTCCACGCCCCTACCACTCTGAGTAAAGAACCTACCTCTGACATCTCCCCGATATCTACCTCCTTTCACTTTAAAACTACGTCCCCTTGTAAAAGTTACCTCCACCCTAGGAAAAAGTCTCTGGCTGTCTACTCTATCTATACCTCTGATCATTTTGTACACCTCTGTCAAGTCACCTCTCATCCTTTGTCGTTCTAAAGAGAAAAGCCCTAGCTCTCTCAACCTTTCCTCGTAAGACTTTCCCTCCATTCCAGGCAACATCCTGGTAAATCTCCTCTGCACCTCTTCTAACGCTTCCACATCTTTCCTGTAATGAGGTGACCAGAACTGGACACAATACTCCAGATGTGGCCGAACCAGGGTTTTGTATAGCTGAAGCATAACTTCACCGCTCTTGAACTCAATCCCTCTATTAATGAAAGCTAAAAGTACCTTCCCTCAAAGAAAATATTCAGATGTTTGAATAATTTTACAGCTAATAAAGAGGAATTACAGAAAAACCCTTAAGATCAACAACTAATTTACCATCTGGTCCTGTTCCATCTATCAGGAAATACTAAAAAAAGGAAATCTATGCAAATTTTACTGTTGGCAGCGTCTTCCTTTTAAAGGGAAGACAGAATGGATCATTCCACCAATTACTTCAGCACTGGTTATGAATACAACTTAGCGGTACATTTGTTACAGTAAGAAATCATTTATGTTCGACCCATACGAAAAGAAGTCTGAAATCAAAACAGTGCTCTAATTATGAATTACTCTCTATCTAGTTATGTTGTGGAGGTGCAGGTGTTGGAAAATGGTGGACAAAGTCAGGAACACTTCAGCGGTCAAGGACATTCAGCTTCCAATCTTTGAGTAAGCATCCTCCAAGGCAGCCTTCGAGATACAGTACAACACAGAATCGCCATGCAGAAACAGATAGCCTAGTTCCATACCTATGAAGCTGACCTCAACCATGACCTTGGGTTCATGTCACGCTAATGTGACCCCACCACGCTGTTCTGTAT
Source organism: Ginglymostoma cirratum (assembly GCA_024137785.1). Taxonomy (NCBI): domain Eukaryota; kingdom Metazoa; phylum Chordata; class Chondrichthyes; order Orectolobiformes; family Ginglymostomatidae; genus Ginglymostoma; species Ginglymostoma cirratum. Next base: position 45,178,528 of record JAHRHZ010000112.1, on the reverse strand, counting down.
CTGTAAAATCGTTCTTACAGTCCTGTTTTGACATCACCTGGATAACTTATGATCTCTCTACCTTAATTAGTTTATACAGTTTTGGATTATTTATTACTTGGGTTAGATCCTCAGCATGTGACTCTTATACCCATCATGTTATTCCAGTCATATGGTTTGTCTCCAGCACCACCTTAATCTCTTGTAATTATCTCTCTGCCTCATTTAATCAGATTGCTTGTTATTCAGCTGTTAACACTATACTCACACCATTTAACATTTCTGATCACCTGCAGACTTATTATTCGACTCACCATGTGTATCATCTTTTGATCTCTCAGACTATAAATTCTGCGTCTGTGTGCTTTCCTCTCACTTCACCTGAAGGGGCTACATTTAAAAAGCTTGTGATTTCAAATAAACCTGTAGGACTATAACCTAGTGTCGTGAGACTTCTGACATTATCTCGTTATACAATTTAAAATCAGAAAGACAGCTCCCTATCGACATATGCAAATAATAAGTGTATATATTATTACATCAACAGTAAGGTTAACAATTGTAGCAGTCACTTTACATTCAAAATACAGTTAACTAGTCTTTCTTATTTACTTTGTTTTTGAAATCAACCTGTTCAGGGATGCTATTACTCAGCTCTGGAGCAGGTGGGACTTGAACAAGGTCTCCCAGTCTGGGAGTAGGTACACTACCACTGCCTAAGAGGCACTGTACAATAGCTGTTTGGTAGTACAGAAATTGATTGCTGCTGACAACAGATACTTTGCTGAAGCTTTTCTTGCACTCTTTGGTATTTCTAAGAAAATTGTCCTAACGTAAAGGAAAAATAACATTTATACTACAAGAGTAAACTGACTGGTTGGCAAGTGTACCCTCATTGATAGAGGTATTGTCACAGAATGCACCAGTTACGATGATGTCTAACTGTTAACTGTCAAGCATTGTTCAAGCTTTAAATTAGGCAAGTTGATTCTAATTGATTCACGTCACAACGCAATGCCGACAACAGTGCAACTTCCACCTGTTTTGTTGAGTTGAAACAATAGAATTGTCAGTCAGGTTTGCATTGTCAGAAGTCACACGACACCAGGTTATAGTATATACATCTAACTTTAGCCACCCCTGTCCAACAATGGTGCCTCCACATCAGGCTTGCATTGCGTTTCATTCATGTGTCCTGGAAGCTGCATATATTAATACACAAGGCCCCTTTCAAACAGAGTGGCACAACGTGCATATAGTTTCTGTTTCAACCCCAAAAAAATGTAAGTCACACTCCGGTTAGTTTCTCAGAGCAACACTTTGATCAATCAGAGTCAATCCGCTTTGTTTAAAATCTAAACAAAGTTAAGTAGAGTTAATTGTTAATCATCTAACTGTACATTCTCCATGGCTTCACATCTACCTGAGTCCACTTGCCAACCAATTTGTATTCTCATCTTACAATATAAGTTTTTTTCACTTTGCGTTGGGACAATTCATGAGAAATATCAATATAAGAGGAAAAGCTTTGACAAAACATGTTTGCAGCAATACTCTAATTATGATAGCTGTGGAACTGTTGAATAGATAGGAACTTAGGAGCTAAGTTGGCCATACAGCCACCTGTGACCTGCTTCACTACTCTAATCATGGCTGATCATCGACCTCATTGTCATATTCTTGCACTGTCAAAATATCCCTTGATGTCATTTGTTACTGGAAACTTATTAACCTCTATCTTGAACTTACTTAATGACTGACCTTCCACATCCCCCTAAAAAGGTAGAAAACTCCAAACAGTCACCACTACATGAATGAAAATGTTCCTACTTACCTCTGCCCTAAATGGTTGCCGTTTATTCAGATACTGTGTCCCCTGGTTCTAGATACAAGTCAGAGTAGGCATGCCTTCTACACTTATGCAGTTAAAGGCAATGCCTCAACACTACTTTTGCAAACATTTCGTAAATGGACAAACAAATTCAGACAATACCAAAAAGCCCTCTTCCAGCTTGTACAAAAACTCACTCCAGTAGAAACTACAACACTCCCCAATTGCAACTTATTTGCATTCATCAGAAACTCACTACCAACATTGCTGCTTAATATGTCAGGTAAATGGCAATCTTAAAGTTTCTCCACCCCATTTTCAGGATATGCCAAATATACACTTCAAATTGTACTCATATATACAAGCTGCTCATATAACAGTGACAATAAGAGCAGCATAGTTTAAATAAGCAAAAGGAAAATGGGGTACATTCCATCTACAACACAATTAAGAGGGACAAACGAGGAAACAAATTATAGGGAGGTGGCAGTATTGTTCAAAGATTCTGTGTAAAGGGATGATATGTGCTGGAGGACTCAAAGGCAGAACTGATTTGATTTGAGTTAGAAGCAAACACTTTAATGACACATGGTATACAAACAAATGAAAAGTGGCGAGTACTTTGAGGATAAAACTTTCCATTGCTTGGAAATTGTAAAACAGGTGAGTTAACATCAGACTTCCATTCTCCTAATACAGACCAGAAAAAAGTAAGTGCAAGGGAGGGAAGTAACTTTGGAAAATGTCTGGGTAACTTTCTCGATCACTGTTTCCACACTATTGAGAACAGAAGCAGATCTAACTCTGAGGAATGGAATGAGGCAAGTGTAACATTTTTCATGGGCAAGGATTTGCAGATACAATTGTAAAGATACAAAGGGTGGGCTTTCAATAAGAGATCATTTGGTAGAAGACTAAACTACCCACAAGAAAAAAAGACGTTAAATTCAGCTACTTGGATGGTTTTTGAAAGTTGACATTAAAAGTACAAACAGGAGATTGCCAAGTGCATAACAAAGTACAGAAGCAGATTATAGGTACACAGAACTGAATGTGGAAAGGGATAAGTTGACAAACAATAGAGTAATTTATAAAAGAAACAAAAGTCTTTTGAACAGCTGTTAGTGAAGCAATGACAGATCTAAGAAATATTTCAAAAACAATGATATGCTCCATTGGGAAACATGACATGGAGATCAATGTGGATCTCACAAGCTTCAAAATCTCCCCTCCCCCAACCGCATCCCAAAACCAGCCCAGCTCATCTCCACCTCCCTAACCTGTTTTTCCTCTCACCTCAAGCCACACCCCCATCTCCTATCCACTAACATCATCCCGCCCCCTTGACTGGTCCGTCCTCCCTGGACTGACCTATCTCCTCCCTACCCCGTACCTACACTCACCTTTACTGGCTCCATCCCCGCCTCTTCAACTTGTCTGCCTCCTCTCCACCTATCCTCTCCTCTATCCGCCTCCCCCTCTCTCCCTATTTATTTCAGAACCCTCTTCCCCTCCCCCATTTCTGATGAACGGTTTAGGCCCAAAACGTCAAGTTTTCCTGCTCCTATGATGCTGCTTGACCTGCTGTGTTCATCCAGCCCCATGCTTGTTATCATGGAGATGCCTATGTTGGGCTGGGGTAGACAAAGTCAGAAGTCACACAACACCAGGTTATAGTCCAACAGGTTTATTTAAAATCACAAGCTTTCGGAGCACTGAAGGAGCAGCATTCAAAAAGCTTGAGAATTTAAATAAACCTATCTGACTATAACCTGGTCCAAAGACGTGCAGGTTAGGTGGACTGGTTATGTTAAATTGCCCATAGTATCTAGGATGGGAAGTGCAGGAATAGGGTAGGGAGTGGGTCTGGGTGGGATGTTCTTTGGAGAGTTGGTGTGGACTCAATGGGCCAAAATGGCCTGCTTCCAAACTGTAGAGATTCCATGAAAAGGATGCATCAATCTGCAGTGAGTGAAGGAAGTTAAAGATGTTATCAAATTAAAATAAGACCATAAGACAATACAACATAGGAGCAGAAATCAGGCCATTCAACCCATCAAGTCTGTTCCGCCATTCAATCATGGCTGATAAGTTTCTCAACCCCATTCTCCCACTTTCTCCCCCTAAACCTTGACAATCAAGAACCTATGTATCTCCGTCTTAAATATACTCAATGACCTGGCCTCCACAGCCTTCTGTGGCAGTGAATTAAAATAGAAACACTCAAGGCTGCAGGGCAGGCCGTTGGACTACAAGATACAGGAGCAGAATTAGACCAGTCAGCGTATCAAGACTGCACCAGCATTTAATCATGGCTGATAGGTTTCTGAACCACATTCTCCTACATTCTCCCCCTAACTCTTCATCCCATAGCACCATAGAAATGACATAGCACAGAAGAGGAACATTTGGATATCCATGCTGACCCAAAAAGACGCCCAGATCCCCTTCCTAATCACGGCCTATAGCCCTGCAGTATACAGCACTTAAGGCACAGATTCTGGTGCTTTTTGACAGAGTTTAGGGTCTCTCCCTCCACAACCAACTCAGGTAGCGAATTCCTGACACTCACCATCCTCCGCATAAAAAAAAAGTTTTCCCTCACATCCCCCAAATCCTTCTGCCACTTTGCTTGAATCTATGACCCCTGGTTTTTGAACTCTCCGCGATGGGAAGCAGGTTCCACCTGCCTACGTATACCCCTCGCAATTTTGTATACCACAATCATGTCACCCCTCAGCCTTCTTTATTCCAAGGAAAACAACCCCAACTTCTCTAGTATCTCCTTGTAGCTACGGGTCTCCAGCTCTGCACACATTCTTGTAAATCTTCTTTACATCGTCTCCAGAAAAATTATGTCCTTCCTGTATTTGGTGACCAGAACTGCACACGATACTCCAGTTGTGGCCTCATGTCTTAGACACCTTTATCATTATATGCCTACTTCTGTATTCTATACTTCTGACAATGTACGAAGAATGAGAGAATTCCGTATGCCTTCTTTACGACCTTATCTACCTGTACTGCTACCTTCAGGGACCTGTGCACTTGCACGCCAAGATCTCTCGCTTCATCCAACTCGCTCCATATATTCCTATTTATTGGGTATTCCCTTTTATTGTTTGACCTCCTGAAATGCATTACTTCACACTTGTCAGAATGGCACGCCATCTGCTACTTTCCTGCCCATTCCACCAACCCATCATTACCATTTTGGAGCTTACAGCTATCCCCCTACACTATTCATCACACGGCCAATTTATGTGCTGTCTGCAAATTTCCCCGCTGTGTTCCCCACATTAAAATCTAAATCATTAATGTATAAAACAAACAGCACGGGTCTCAACACCAACCTTGCAGAACATTTCTTGGAACAAATTTCCATTTGCAAGGGCAGCCATTGACCATTACCCATTGTTTCCTGTTACTAAGCCAACTTTGGATCCAATTTGACACATTGTCCTTCATCCCATGGGCTTTCATTTTTGTTTGACCAGTCTGCCATGTAGGACCTTGTCACGTGCATTATTAAAATTCATGTAGAAAACATCCACTGCACTACCCTCATGGAATTCTTTGAGGAAGAGACAAGGAGAATCATTTGTACGGTGTGACCTTCCCTCAACAAAGCCATACTGACTGTAAGAACATAAGAACCAGGAGCACGAATAGGCCACCTTTGAGCCTGCTTTGCCATTCAATAAGATCATGGCTGATCATTTTGTGGCCTCAGTTCCACTTACCCTCCCTCTCACCATAACCCTTAAAAGGTTAAGAAAAATCTTAGGTTCAAAAACATTCACTAAGGGAACCTGAACTACTTCACTGGACAGGGAATTCCACAGATTCACAACCCTTTGGGTGAAGAAATTCCTCCTCAACTCAGTCGTAAATCTGGACCCTCTAATTTTGAGGCTATGTTCTCTAACAACCTCCCTGCTTGTCTTACCTATTCCCTTTATAGTTTTATATGTTGCTAAGATCCCCACCTCATTCTTCTAAATTCCAATGAATATAATCCCAGTCTATTCAGCCTCTCCTCATAAGCCAACCGTCTCAACATTGGAATCAACCTGGTGAATCGCCTCTGCACCCCCTTCAGTGCCAGTACATCCTTTCTCAAGTAAGGAGACCGAAATTGCATGCAGTACTCCTCACCAGTACCCTATATGGCTGCAACAGAACCGCCCTGCCTTTAAACTCAATCCCTTGAGCAATGAAGGACAAAATTCCATTTGCCTTCTTAATTACCTGTTGTACCTGCAAACTAACCTTCTGAGATTCATACACCAGGACACCCAGGTCCCTCTGCACAGCAGCATGCAGCAATTTTTTTTTTACTGTTCATATAATAATAGGTCCTTTTATGGTTATTCTTATCAAGATGGATGACTTCACATTTATCAACATAGAATTTCATCTGCCAGAACTTTGCTATCTGAAGATATCTATATCCCTCTGCAAACCTTCAGTCCTCTGCGCACTATCTTACGCCTTTCTAGGTGATAGTTTATCTAATCTCTCAGGATTGCTTCTAAGAATTTGTCCACCACCGAAGAAAGACTAACTGGCCTAATATTGCTTGGGATTTCCTTTGTATCCTTTTAAAACTACAGAGCCACACTAGCGTTCCTCCAGTATCACACCTGTGTCTGGTGAAGATTGGAAAATAATCCTTACAGCACCTATTTCTTCCCTGTCCTCCTTCAACATATTACGGAACAATCCATCTAGCCCTGGCAACTTATCCACTTTCAAAGATTCCAACTCCTCTAACACTTCATCTCTCAATTATTTTGTTCAATATTTAGCACTACTCCTCATGGATTATTAAATTCATATCATTCCTTCCCTTTGTGAATACAGAGATAAAAATTAATTTAGAATTCTTTCCCTATCCTCTGTAACTTCACACAAGTTCCCTTCATCTCTGATAGGTCCCAATTTCTCCATTACAATCTTCTTGCTCTTTATACACTGGTTAAAAAACAACTTTGGCCTTTGCTTTAACTCATTTGCTAATTTTTTTCATGCCCTCTCTTTCATTTCCTTACTTCTTTATTAAACTTAATTCCGTACTTTCTATACGCCTATAGGCTATCTCCAGCATTGACATTTTTGTGACTATCACAAGCTCTCTTTTTGTGTTTAATCTTTCCATATATTTTTCTAGGCAACCACTGGGATCTAGATCTGGTGCCACCATTCTTATTTTTGGAGGGGATGCCTCTGCTTTGTACCCCAAGGATCTCACTTTTTAGTGCCTCCAACCAGCTTACTCTGACTAATAAAAAAAAATTTTGATACACTCAATGACTTGGCCCCCATGGCCTTCTGCAGTGATGAATTCCACAGAACCACCACACTTTGGCTGAAGAAATTCCTCATCTCAGTTCTAAACGGTCACCCCTTCACTCTGAGGCTGTGCCCTCAAGTCCTGGTCTCGCCTACTCGCGGAAACATCTCCACATTCAGTTTGTCTAGGCAACTTAGAATTCTGCAAATTTCAATCAGATTGCCCCCTCGTCCTTCTGAACTCCGAGTCCAGACCCAGAGTCCTCAACTGCTACTCATATGACAATTTTATCACCATCGGGATCATTTTTGTAAACATCTTCTGGACCCCCTCCAATGCCAGTACAATCTTCCTTGGAAATGAAGGCCAAAACTGGTCACAATGTTTGAAATGCAGAGCCTTCTCCAGCCTCAGCAGTACATCTCTGCTCTTGCACTTGCCTTTCTAGGTATTTTTTAATCCATTCATGAATGTGGGCATCACTGGCTAGGCCAGCATTTATTGCCCATCTCTAATTGTGCAGCAGGCAGTTAACAGTCAACCAAATTACTGTGGATCTGATGTCACATGTCATCCAGACCAGGTAAGGATGGCAGTTTCCTTCCCTAAAAGAATGAGTGAACCAGATGAGTTTTTCCAACAATTGACAATGGGAATCATTCGACTCTTAATTCCAGATTTTTATTGAATTCAAATTCCATCACCTATGTTGAGATTTGAACCTGGGTCCCCAAAACATGACCTGGGTTTCTGGATTAAAAGTACAGCAATAATATCACTGGGCCATCGCCTCCCCATGATGCCAAATGATCTGTATATTTACCTCGAGAGTCCTAGTTCTGATTTCTCTTAAGTCCCTTTGTGCTTCAGATTTCTGGAGCCTTTCCCCATTTAGAAAATAGTCTACATCTCTATTCTTCCTACCAAAGTACATATCCTTACACCTTCCCACACTGTATTCCATCTGCCACTTTGCTCACTCTCCTAGCCTGTCCAAGTCCTCTGTAGCCTCCCCACCTCCTGAACACTACATGTCCCTCCAAGTATCTTTGGGCCTAAAGATTGAAAAAGATCCAAAAACCAAGGGATAACTAAACTAATATAGAGATAAATTAGAATTAGATTAGGAGAAAAAGAGAAAAAAAGAAAAAAGACAACAAAAAACACAATATAAGAAATAGGAGTAGGCCAATCAGCTCCTCAAATGAGCCATGTCATTCCATGGTTAATCTGCCCCAGCCCCCTTCCCCTCCCTCATTTCTGAAGGGTCCAGACCCAAAACATCAGCTTTCCTGCTCCTCTGATGCTGAATGGCCTGTGTTCCTCCAGCTCCACACTTTGTTATCTCAGACTCCAGCATCAGCAGTTCCTACTATCTCTGCCCCAGCCTCAATTCCTCCTGCATGCCAACAGCTCATGGCCCTTAGCTCCTCAATTCAAAAATCAATCTACTCTCTCTTTAAATACTTCTCGTGATCTAACCTCCCCAGATCCCTCAGAAGAAATTCCCTCGCATCTTGGTTTTAAATGACAGTCCCTATTTCTGTAACTACGTCCCCCGATTTGAGATTCTTCTACTAGTGGAAATGTCTTCTCAACATCTACCTTGGATGTTTCAACTCCCTTCATTCATCTTAGCTCTAATAAATTGAGCTGTAAACTATTTAGTTGGTCTTCTCAAATCAACGCTTCATCTAAGGAATCAGCCTAATGAACCTCTTGTGAAGTGCATCCAATGTCAATATATTCATTCTTAAATTCTAAGACCAAAACTATACACAGTACTCCAGCTGTGGCCTCATGCTGCTCCAAGCATAAAACAAAAGAATAACAAAGTAAATGTTCCTCCTTCGAGGGAGAATTAATAATGGGAAACAGAAAGTTGCAGCACTTATCTGCCTTCAAACTGCAAAACACAAAAAGCATCCTGATAATAAGAATAATCAGAGAAAGTTAAGGGCAAAGAGAGGGAAAAAGTTTAAACAATCAATATAAAGTAAAGAAATAACAGGGAAAATAACGGATTAAAGTCTCCTGGACTTGACAGCCGACAGCCAATATCCAAGTGTCTTGAAAGCAGCATTAAGTTGATTGTAATCTTACAAAATTCCCAGCGGATTGGAAAATCACAAATGCAACACGTCTATTAAAAATGGTCATTGAGAACTGGTAGAATTCTTTTCGGAAGTAGTAATATGGCATTAAGAAAATAAGCAGAATCAACACTAAAATAAAACGAAAAACTGTGGATACTAGAAAACTGAAACAAAAGAAATTGCTGGACAAACTCAGCAGCTCTGGCAGCATCTTCAAAAGAAAGCAGAATTAACATTGAGGGCCAGGCCACATCAGAGGAGCAGAAAAGCTGACGTTTCAGGTTGGGACCGGTCCCGACCCGAAACGTCAGCTTTTCTGCTCCTTTCATGCTGCCTGGCCTGCTGTGCTCCTCCAGCTCTACACTGTGTTACCTCAGACTCCAGTATTAGCAGTTCTTACTATCTTAGAATAAACATTGGTCACAAATCATTCTTCAGGACTGATAGTAACTACGGAAAGGTGGTAGTTATGCTGAAGACAGGAGGAGAAAGGAGGCAAGAGGAGAGATAATACCACTACGCCACTACCACCCAGATATTGATATTTTCACTGGAAGTAACCTTCTTTGCTGTCCACCACATCTCCAATTTGCTGTCATCTGCAAACTTACTAACCATACTTCCTACGTTCACATCCAAATCATTTACGTAAATGACAAAAAGCAGTGGACCCAGCACTAATCCTCGTGGCACACTGCTGATCACAGGCTTCTTGTCTGAAAAGCAACCCTCCATCACCATACTCTGTCTTTTAACTTTGAGTCTGTCCAAATGGCTAGTTCTCCCTATATTCCATGTGATCTAACCGTGCCAACCTGTCTATCATGAGGAACCTTGTCGAACACCTTACTGAAGTCCACACAGATGACGTCCACCACTCTGCCCTCACCATTCCTCTTCATTACTTCTCCAAAAAACTCATTCAAGTTAGTGAGACAATTTTCCCACACACTAAGCCATGTTGACTATCCCTAACGAGACCTTGCCTTTCCAAATACACGTAAATCCTGCCTTTCAACTTGCCCACCAGTGAGGTCAGGCTAACTGGTCTACAGTGCCCTGGCTATTCCTTAATTCCTTTCTTAAATAGTGACACATTAGCCAATCTCCAGTCTTCTAGCACCTTGCCTGTGGCTATCGATGATACAAATATCTCAGCAAGGGGCCCAGCAATCACTTCCCTAGGTTCCCACAGAGTTCTAGGGGATTCCCCAGGGATTTATCCACCTCTATGCGTTCTAGGACGTCCAGCACCACCTTCTCTGTAAGATGGACAATTTTTAAGATGTTGCTACTTATTTCCCCACATTCTCTATTTTCCATATCCTTCTCCACAGTAAACACTGATGCAAAATATTTGTTTAGTATCTCCCCCGTCTCCTCCAGTTCCCCACATAAGCAGCCTTGCTGATCTTCAAGGCGTCCTACTCTCTCCCTATTTACTCTTTTATCCTTAAATGTATTTGTAGAATCCCTTTAGATTCTCCTTAATCCTTCTGAAAAATTAGATGTGTTTTTCTCTATACACTGGGTTCCTGAAATAGAAATGAACATTATGTTTCACTAAGTATTGATGTCAGCAAAGAAATTAAAACTGAATTTGGATTCAGATTCTGTAAAGCAATCAGACCAAAACACTTTTGCAACAACTTTGGTCGTTAAAGTACCTTGAGCAGAATTACTTGAGATTTTGAATGCTATTACAAATAAGTGACTTAATGTCATTGCATTAGAAATTGCATAGCTCAGCTTTATTTGTACAAAAAACACTACGGATTGAAGTCTGATTCATTCATCAGATAACTGCAACAATATTTAGCAGCAGTGTTGAAAGGCATATGCTAAAGGTCCGGGTGCCAATCTAAAAGTCTTAGCTCCCAGCGCAGGCCTTTATACAAGTGCAATTTGGTAATTAATGATAATGGCAAATCCATAAATTGGGCCACAGTTCTACCAAACTTCTCAAAAAAAGTAATCAAAATCTCAAACAACAGCTCAAATTCTCAGAGATAAATTCTCACCTCCCTAACCTGTTTTTCCTCTCACCTCAAGCCACACCCCCATCTCCTATCTACTAACATCATCCCGCCCCCTTGACCTGTCCGTCCTCCCTGGACTGACCTATCTCCTCCCTACCCCCCTACCTACACTCACCTTTACTGGCTCCATCCCCGCCTCTTCGACTTGTCTGCCTCCTCTCCACCTATCCTCTCCTCTATCCATCCTCTATCCGCCTCCCCCTGTCTCCCTATTTATTTCAGAACCCTCTTCCCCTCCCCCATTTCTGATGAAGGGTTTAGGCCCGAAACGTCAAGTTTTCCTGCTCCTATGATGCTGCTTGACCTGCTGTGTTCATCCAGCCCCATGCTTGTTAGCTCAAATTCTCAACTTGTTTCTCTGCTGAATTGGCCAGCAACAGAACTACAGGAGAACAGAAGCAACCTAACAGAACAGTACACAGTGCTAAGTACAGAAGTGTTTCTCTCTCAGGTGATGTTAAGGTAAAACAACTGTTCAGAGGTTTTACACTCAAATGTTTCTTCCATTGAAATTAACGTCCATCAATTGGGGCACCCTCACTGCCAAAATACAGTTGTGATAGAATCAGTCAGTCGTATTTTACTTGGAAAAAAGCTCATTTGGGAAGGAACAAAATGAAGGGAATGAACAGAACATACAAGGGTGAAAATGGAGGTTTTAGACATCCCGCAACTCATTCATCCGTCCTTTTAAGCACCACCTGCCATATACCTGGCAGAATACGTAGTTCGCACATTGAACTTTGCAGTCGCCTTAGAACCAATCAAGCCAAACTGGAAGCAAGTTACTCTCAATCACCAGGGACTGATCAAGAAATTTGGGTTTTCGCTCTTAACAATTTCAAATATTTAATGTGTAAGTATCACAAGTTACGACATTGTATATTTAATGTTCTTTCAATTTTTCTATTGATTATCTAGGTAAATGACTCAAGGGTCAAGCAAAGAGCCCTTGCTCTATAAATGGATCATTTCTCAATGCAGAAAGACCAAGTCTTAAGAGCTAAGGCTAAACAGTTTGGGACTCACTGGAGTTTCGATGAAAAGAAAGGCGATTTCATTGAAACGTATAGTATTCTTAACAGGTTTGACAGGGTAAATGCTGAGGGGAGAAGCTAGGACCAAAGGGCATAGTCTCAGAATAAAATTAAGACTAAGATGAGGAGGAATTTCCTCTCTTAGATAGTTCAGCATCTTCAGAACTCCTTGCCATGTACAGCTATGGGGGCAAAGTCCTCGTGTATATCTAAAGCTGAGATAGCTAGATTCATCATCAGCCTGGGAATCAAAAGTTATGAAGAAAGGGATTCAAAATGGTCACGAGAATGATGGATCAATCACAATCCTACTGAATGGCAGAGCAGGCGCTAAGGGGCCAAACTGTTCCTATTTCTTATGGTTAAGTGTTTCTCATAGAAAACACAAACTCACTCACTCACTCCTTACTCCATCGAAACAGTTATTGTTTGAAAACTAGTTCAGTTATTGCTGTTAATTGCTCAAAACCTGACAACACAAAATCGTAGTCTACAGCAAGGGTTTCAGAAATGTAGTCTAACTGCTGAACTATAATACCTGGTATAAACTGTAATTGGAGAACTTGGTTGCCAAGGATTAAGTGGTCTGCAGCCAGTTGCCTTAAAAAGGTTTCAGACAGCATTAAGCCTACTCTTCAAGATGTAGATGATACAGGTCCAAAAAAAAAGCAATTAACTTATGAATCTATTGAATAGCATCATTGGGTAATCTGGTCCACATGTACAAATATCATCGTTATTGCCTATGTGCATAATAGCATACTCAAAATGTTAACACGACTGGTAACATGAATTGTATGTATTATATGTATTCCACTTTCTTGCTGCCAAACTGCCTAATCTTTTCCATACGGTCAGCATTGACAATGTAATCCCATTCTTGATGCCCAGATGCAGGTTAACCTCAACACAACTGAAAGCAAGTGTACTACATATTGGGAATAAAAGAAATATATCAAAGATATCAGTGTTTCCATGATAGGATAAAAATTGGTATCTGGAGAATGTTAGTGGATCCCTCTCAAAGTAATCATCCCACATGAAAATTAATTCAAAAATATGCTCTTACAAAAAAAGATTGAGAATGGCTGGCTCACTCAAATACAAAATTAAATTATGCTTTGCATATTTAGAAATACTTTTGTGAAAATATAAAGTAAGGATTGCAGAGCAGGGCTCAGAAATCGGGATAAAATGACAAATTGCTTATTCACGTTCCTTTGTCATGGATTGCAGCGATTAAAGAAGCCAATTCACCACCACCTTCTCAAGGGAAACTAGGGATACGCAACAAATGCTGACAAGCCACCACCACCCATGCACCAGAGAACACAAACATGAAATCTTTTTGGAAAAGGTGAATCGTGTTATTTTAATGAGATGTTAATGGAATGGAATTAGAAGAAACCAATTTTCTATTACTATTTCAGCAGAAAAGCAAACAGATCACTTACGCCAACAGCAATCTGGCTTGTGCATTTAAGAATCATAAAATCCCTACAGTACAGATACAGGCCATTCAGATCACGGCGTCTGTATCGACAATATGAACAGCAAATCACCCAGAACCACTTCCTCACCCTATCCTTGTAACCCTGCATTAACCACGGCTAATCCACCTGACTTGCACATCTTTGAACTACGGGAGCACCAAGGCACAAACACACGAAGAATGTGCAAAATCCAGTCAGTCACACAAAACTGGAATCAAACCTGGGTCTCCGGTGTTGTGAGGCAGCAGTGTCAACTACTGTGGTGCCCTGACGAATTCAAATGCAAATGTCCTATATATTGGGAGTAAAAACAAAAGTTATCATTGTTTCAGTAATAGGATAAAATTGGTATTTAGGGAATATTAGTGAAGTCCCTCTCAAAGTAATTACCCCCAATGCAAGTTAGTTCAAAAACATGAATTCAAATTCGGTTTGGCACATCTGGAGAAGTGGAAGTACGAAAGGCATATTGTCTAGACAAGTCCCAAGCAATGACCATCTCCAACAAAATCAGCCCTTGACATTTTGTGGAATACAATTAACACAAAATTAGTAATCCAGACACCCAGGCGAATGTGCCAGGGTCATAGAGCTGTACAGCATGGAAATAGACTCTTTGGTCCAACTTGTCCATGCCTACCAGATATCCCAGATAAATCTAGTCCCATTTGCCAGCATTTGGCCCCTATCCCTCTAGACCCTTCCTATTCATATACCCATTCAGATGTCTTTTAATTGTTGTAATTGTACCAGACTCCACCACTTCCTCTGGCAGCTCATTCCATACAATCACCACCCCTCTTCGTGAAAAAAATACCCCTTAGGGCCCCTGAATATCTTTCCCCTCTCACCTTAAACCTATGCCCTCTAGTTTTGGACACCCCCCCCCCCCCAATCCCAGGGAAAAGACCTCATTTGTTTATCTATCCATGCCCCTCATGACTTTATAAACCTCCATAAGGTCACCCTTCAGCCTCTGACACTCCATGGATGATAGCCCTGGCCTATTCAGCCTCTCCCTATAGCTCAAACCCTCCAATCCTGGCAACATCCTCGTAAATCTTTTCTGAATCTTTTCTACTTTCACAACATCTTTCTTATAGGAGGGAAACGAGAATTGCATGCAATACTCCAAAAGTGGCCTAACCAATGTCCTGCACAGACGCAACATAACATGCCAACTTCTATACTCAATGCACTGACCAATAAAGGCAAGCATACCAAACGCCTTCTTCACGAGCCTGCAACTCCACTCTCAAGGAACTATGAACCTCCATTCCAAGGTCTCTTTGTTCAGAAACACTCCCCAGGACCTTACCATTAAGGTGTATTAACTGACTTTAACCTTAGCTCCTTCACCCTCATCTCTAATCTACTAGAACTCACTATCTGTCAATACATCTCAATAAGGTCCGACATGCTTATATTCTCTGGTGGAATATGCAGACTGGGAGTAAAGAACTGGAATACTGCTGAAAAGGGACCTGTAAACATTCTCTACAAACAAAAGGAATATGGTCAAGCCTTGCCGTTCTTTTAAATATTTCCCACAAATCCAATAGATTCCCTTCTGCTGTGTCCATGGTAACTCCTCAACCAGAGTCAACCAATCACTAATCCCAGCACAACTGGTAGAATTTAAATGCAATTAGTAAAACTGGAATTAAACATTAGCTCCCATAATGATGGCTTGTTATTTGTATAAAAACCCATCACCCTTTGAGGGAAGGAAATCTGTTGTCGTTAACTGTATGGCATGTAAGTCTTAAAATGTCCTCTGAAATTGCTTAATAAGCATGTTGAAGAGCAACAAATGCCTCACTGCAAATGCCCACATATCACAAAAGTAAAAAATACTCAGTTTATCATTAACGTTCAGTAGGTAAAGTTTACCTAGAATTCTTTCATCTTTAGCAATGATTACTAGTTTCTGATTAACTAATTGGAGGAAGAGTAGACTCAGGTCTTTGTCAGGGAAGCAGTTGGAAAAAGTAATGATATTTAGATTAAGTCAAGGAAGCAGAAAGGTTCAGTATCTCAAAAGAGCAAAGCGGCAGTTTCAAAAAGTCAAGCTATTGCAACTGCATTATTTCCCAACTGATGTATTCTCGTGGCATCTGGTGGTCATCAATTGAAGAATACAGGTAAATAAGCACCAATATAGTGATCTAATTAGGGTCTTGTGGCTCAGTGATGTGTTCCTATTGTTGGGGCAGGTCAGGGTTCAAGACGCACCTGCCCTGGATGTATCATGAAGCATCTGGATAGGTTGATAAAAATAACTATTGGTCTCTCTACATCACATAATGCCTTACTAAAATACACAATCTTAGACTAGGTTCTGTGCTTAATCTGATTACTTCAGTTCCTCAAAAGCACACAATCACTGACTATGTAGGTAACCATGATAAATTAACTTAGGGTTTGCCATATCACTCCACACACTATAAATAAATATTTTATCTTGCGTATTCAAATGCTTTCTAGGCATGAAATGCAGGGTGATCTTGGGATTCAAACAGGAGCGAAGTTTTCAATGTGAGAATCTGAAGAATGGAAAAAAAGTTACGTTAACTGAAGCTCTCCATCTGCAGCACTGTCAATCAATCAAGTTTAACGGAGATGAAATAATTAAACCGCTCCTTCAACATTTTTCAAAGACAAAGCTGTCAATTTCTCACAAAATGCACAGACAATAGAGACAGAATTGATTTTTTTAAAAGTTATTTATATAATTCAAAGGTCTCCTAAGTGCACTCACTTTGTCATCACCATTAACATTTCAAAATAGCATGAACTGCAAGGACAGTGCAGAGCTTCAAAAGGAAGAGGCAGACTGGTGGAATGGTGGATGAAACTCAATACAACGAAGAGTGATCTACGTTGGTAGGAGACATACAGAAAATGAAATATAACATCCAATTCTAAATGGGGAGCAGGGGAAGAGGGGTGCTAGGACTGACAGCAGATAATATAACACAGTCCCCCAGATTTTGTTAATAAGAACATAGAATAATTCAGTGCTCAAGTCAAGTGGTCTTCTGCATCCAGTTTAGAAGGACATGAAGGCATTCAAGAAGGTGATGAAAAGACTCAATAATGGTTTCAGCAGTAAGGAATTTTAGTTACGTAGATGGATTGGAGAAATTTGAACCGTTTTCCATGTAAAAGAGAAGACTGAGAGGAAATTTGATGGAGGTATTCAAAATTATAAGAAGCCTGAACAGAATAGATAGGAGAAACTGTTCCCTTTGATTGAAAGATTGAGAAAGACGGCACAGATTTAAGGCAACTGATAAAATAACCAATGGAGCCATGAGAAGCATTTCATACAGCAACTGGTAAAAATCTGGACTGCACTTCCTTAAAGTGTGGTGGAGGTAGGATCAATTAAGGCAATCGAAAAGAAAAGCGACTGATCTTAAAAGGGAGAATATGCAAGATTTGAGAGAGCAAGTGGATGAATGATACTAGGTGGACTGCTCATTCACAAAACTGGAAACAGGTTTGACTGAATGGCATCTCTCTGTGCTGCAACATTTCTGTGATAGAATGGTGAAACTTTTCATCTAAACATTGATATTGGACTTAGCCATCTGTAATTGCAAGCCTCGCAGCCCTAAACATTCTCATCTCTTTCAGCTCCGAACAGTTCCTTGGTCACATTACTGAATCACCAGTTCACTTCTGCATTCTTAAGGCCCCATTCTCCCAACTGTTTTAAGTCGTCGATATCTGGTCTTGACAAGAATGGATTTAATTTTTTTGGACTTGGTCCCCAGATGAATAAATCTTCTGTATCCACAAGTTCACGACTCGCGAATTTGCCTATCTATGCCAAAAAGTAGCAACAAAATTCAACATCTGCCGGTAAATTCATATATCTGAAATTTTTAACCTGTATTTTTAAACGAGCTCTGTACTCACAGGTTTCATTGTTCATAGGGGATCTCAGAAATGGAACCCTCGCTCATTAGGAGGAATGACTTTTGGCATACAGTCATCGGAACTACCTTCAAATATTATCCAAATAAACATTCAAAAGCCCAATTCTTGATCAAGAACTAGAGCTACATATTAAAATTTAGGAAAGTAACGGAAAAGAATCCATTTTTCATGGTTTATCCCAAAGAGGAGGCTGGGAAGGAAACCGAATAATCTCTCACTCTCCCTTATACTGAGAAATTGCTTCTTTGCACATTAATTAATTGCCTCCCTCTTATCTTACCTGAAACACTTGCCCCCCCCAGCCTGACCACCCAAATAACATCTGTTCCCAAAATAACAACGGATCTGCAAGAGGGAATCAATACTTATAAGAGGTTTAAAAGAGGTTTAGAAAAAAAACTCCTGGGCGAGTAAATGCCAAAGATATAGAAACAGACCATTCAGCTCAGGTCAGCAGTGTCTTTGCTCATGAACGTGACAGAAGAACAAGTGAGCCAAGATGGTTGAGTAAAGTGCTAAAATTTATTTTTTTGCCCTCATTAAGAATGGTCACTTAGACAAATCATTACATAAGAGATGAAAAACGAGACTGTTGATTGGTTTTCCCATTTAAGTTGAACTAAAAAACCCAACCAGAATCAGGAGGAAGTGAACTAAAGGAAAATCACAAATACTGTATTGGATAATCTGCTACTTATGACATTTTCCACAGCACAAGCATGATTTTATGTGCAAATCAAATGTTACCAATTAAGCAACTTCTATTATAAACAAACACAGATGCCATGCAATTACTTTAATGAGAAATAAGGATGAAGGATTTGTCATACGAGGAGCGGCTGACGACTCTGTCTATACTCTGTGGAGTTCATAAAATCATAGAATTTTTACATTGCAAACAGAGGCCATTTGGTCCATCTAATCTGTACAGACTCTCCGAAGAGCAACTCACCAGGCCCATAATCCTGCATTATGCATGGCTAATCCACCTAGCCTACTCATGCCTGGACACTATACAGCAAATTATCATAGCCAATCCACCTAAATCGCACAACTCTATGCTGTTTAAAAAAATGAGGGGGATCTCATTGAAACTTGCAGAATACTAACAGGTCTGGACAGACTGGAAAAGAGATGTTTCCACGAGTAGGAGAAGCTAAGACCCAGTGCCAACGCCTCGGAGTGAAGGGACAACTCATTACAACTAAGATGAGGAGGAACCTTTTCAGCTAGGGGGTGGTTAATCGGCGGAACTCACTGCCACAGAGGGCTTGGAAACCAAATCATTGAGTGTACTTAACACAAAGGTAGATAGGTTCTTAATTAGCAAGGGGTACAAGGGTTACGGGGAGAAAGCAGAAGAATGAGTAAATAAACCTATCAGCCATGATCAAATGGTAGATCAGACTTGATAGGTGGAATGACCTAATTTTGCTCCTATATCTTATGAAACAAAGCTAGACAACACTTATCAACACACAAATAAGTGCAATAAGTTAAACAAAAAGTTATGAAATATCATCTTACCATACTCAATGGTTTCATGGCAGAAAAACAAAGCAGCCGACTTGATTGGCATCACTGATACTCAGTGCACACTGCTGTTACTATCTACAAGGTGCACTGCATAATATACACCAAATATCCTTAGATACACGTTCCAAACCCATGACCACTTCCATCTAGAAGAACAAGAGCAGCAGATACATGGGAACACCACCAACTGCAAGTTCTCCTCCAGGTCACTCATCATCCTGACTTGAAAATGTATCACCATTCCTTCACTATGGCTGGGTCAAAATTCCAGAATTCTCTCCCTAAGAGCATTGCGGGTTTACCTATAGCACATGGAAGATGGCAGCACACCACCACCTTCTAAAAGGGTGCTAAGGGCAGGCAATAAATACTGGCCAGCTAGTGTCACCCACGCCCCACAAGTAATTAAAAAGAGAATCAAAGCTGTAGAGAGATATGATCACTAGGACAGGATTTTAAATAAGGTATTGAGGGACTGAGCGTAAATCAGTGACCATGAAGCAAATTACGTACAGAAGGTCAGAAGCAGCAGTTTAATGCCAAATAAATTTGAGTGGGTGTATTATTGGAATTGGTTAGCTCAGTTGGTCGGGTGGCCAGTTTGCAACAGAAGTGATGCCTATAGCACAGGATCAATTTGCATGCTGGCTGAGATGACCATGAATGCCCATCTTCTCAACTTACACATTGTTTGAAGTCTGATCCTCAGGTTAAACTTACCACCAGACACCTCTTTCTTATGACAGAATAGCCTATGGTCCTTTGGGATTATTGAGACCTTTACTTATCAGTATAGTGTTAATAGAGAAGTAACATTTATAGGGCAAAAATGATTAAAGCAGGTCTGTTTAGATGGCGCAGTAAAAGGTAGTGTTCCAAAGGTAGAAGTAGGTAGTCATGGAAGGATCAGAATGTCAGCTTCACATCAAATAGAATGCCATGATCTGAAACAAATCAGCTACAACTTGACAAAGTGACAGGGTGCAGACTAGATGGCAAGAATGTGTAGCGGAGGTCAAAGATAACAGTTTTGTTCTCAATGTTTAACTGAAAGAAACTGCAGCTTATCCAAGGCTAAATATCAGACAAGTACAACAGTACTGAGGTAGAGAGGTTGCTAATGACTCACTTCTGAAAACTAATTAGCCTCAAAAATTACAACTTTATCTTACACAATATGTTCCAGTGTAATTCATTTTCCAAGCTCTCAGAGCCATGAACTATTAAACCAGACAACCACAGCTTGGTAAAACTTTGTAAAGCATATTTTATAAAGGGAGTGAATTATAGTATCTAGAACAGGGGCTTGTAAACTGAAAGCAGTCACAGAGGTCTGATTAAATTTGGAAATGCTCAAAAAGCAAGAATTGACAGAGTGAAGACTCCAGACAAAGGGGCGAAGAAGATTAGAAAGGAGGAGCAGCCAGGGTGTGAAGGAGCTGAAAGCATGGATGAGACACTTATATAAAAAAAAAAAGAGGGGTGCTACTTAAGCGTGTTCAATGTAATTCAGCAAGGACTGAAGACACTTGTTGCAAGTTAGGATACGGGCAGAGATTTGGAAGGTGTCAAGTTCGCAGAGGACAGAACTAAGGCTGAGTCAGCGGATGGTGGAATTTGAAATAGACAGTCTTAATGATTGTTCAAGATGTCATAGAAATCTCATCACATGACAAATATAACACTACAGTTGAAAATAGTCAGCCTCAGTCAGTTACCAGGGAGAGTGAAGGAAAATAGTCGAAAATAAATAAAACTAGTAACAGTTTGCCTTTCAGCATTTAGTTGAAGCTAGTTTCTTCTCATCCAATACTGAATGTCTGAAAACATATTCTAACAGTTCAGCTGTTAGTGGAGAAATCACGAAGAGATGGTAGTGAGGTACAGGTGGGGGAGGAGTTAACAAAGCGTGGGTCATTTGCAACTGAGATGAGGAAGCATTTTTCCATTCAGAGTAGTGAGCCTGTGGAATTTGCTACTACAGAAAAATAGTTGAGGCCAAAACATTTATTGTTTTCAACAAGGAAATAAATATTGTTCTTACAGCAAAAGTGATCAAAGTGCATAGACAGAAAGGGACAACATGGTACAGGATGAAAGGGGTGAATGCCCTATTCCAGCTCCTATTGGTTATATTTCTATCCAGAATGGAAAAGTTCATGCTCTCAAGAATCTTTTGCATTGTGCTGAAAGTTTATAGCTCCTGTACTGTAGCCAGTGTAACTAACTACACTGTTCACTATACCAACATTTTTTAAAAATTCTTGCATGGGATGTGGGCACTGCTGACTGATCAGCATTTTACTGCCCGTCTCTTATTGCCCTTAAGAAGGTGGTGGTGAGCTACCTTCTTGAGCTGCCGCAATCCATGCACTGTAGGCACACCGACTGTTAGGGAGGGAATTACGGAGTTTTGATACCGTTTACTTTGACTACTAAGCATAACTGAGTGGAAACTTTGCTGAACAGCTATCATCCCCAAGATGAGGTGAGAGAGAGACAGCTTGACATTGAGGCCACATTCAACCAAATGTGGCATCAAGGAGTTCTAGCAAGACTGCAATCAATGGGCATCACAGGGCAAACTCTCCACTGGTTAGAGTCATACCTGGCACATAGGAAGATGGCTGCAGTTGTTGGAAGATCCAATAGTTCCAGGACATATCTGCAGGATTTCCCCAGGATAGGCCCAACCATCTTCAGCTGTTCCATCAATGACCTTCCCTCCATCATAAGGTCAGAAGTACGGATGTTTGCTGATGATCATGCAATGTACAGCACGATTCGCAACTCCTCTGATTTTGAAGCAGTCCTTGTTCAAATGCAACAGAATCTGGACTATAACCAGGCTTGGGCCAACAAGTGGCAAGTAACGTCCATGCCACACAAATGTCAGGCAATGATCACCTCCAATAAGACACACACTTCCTCCTTTAGATATGGGGCCCAAAGCTGCTCAACAGCCTCAGCACTACATTCCTGCTCTTGAATTCCAGCCCCCTTGAAATGAATGCTAACATTGCATTTGCCTTCCTAACTGCCAACTGAACCTGCATGTTAATCTTAAGAGAATCCAGAACTAGGAGTCCCAAAGATTCCCTAAGCCATTACCCAATTAGAATATACAGTATGCTAGGAAGAATGGAAGTAGAGTGCATAACCTCTTTTCCCATTGCATTCTGTACACTGCCACCTCTTTGCTCATTCTCCCAGGCTGTCAAAATCCTTCTGCAGCCTCCTCACTTCCTCAACGCTGCCTGTCCCTTCATCTATCTTTGTGTCATCTGTAAACTTAGCCACAATGGTGTAAGTTCCTCCCTCAACATTGTTAATTTTTAAACATCTATAGTTGGGTCCCAACACTAACCTCCGCAGAACTGCTCACCAGTTGGCTTCACGAAAAAGACCCTTTTTATCCCTACTCTGTGTTCTACCAGTTGGCCAATCCTCTCTCCATGCCAGATAACTTGCCCCTAACACCACGGGCTCTTGTTTTACTTAGCAACCCCCTACACGGCACCATGTCAAAGGCTTCCTGGAAACCCAAATACATCACATCATTCTGCCTCTCCTTTGTCTAACTTGCTTGTTACTCCCTCAAAGAATTCTAATAGATTTATGAGACATGACCTCCTCTTGACGAAGCTTTGCTGACTCAGCCCCAATTTACCAAGCACTTCCAAGTCCTCTGCAATCTCATCCATAATAACGGACTCTAGAATCTACCTAATGACCAAGGTCAGGCTAACCAGACTATAGTTTCCTATCTTCTGCCTCCCTCCCTTCTTAAACAGGGGTGCTACATTCATCATTTCCTGGTTTTCTGGGGGCCCTCCCTGACTCCAGTGATTCCTGAAAGATCTTAAAGTACAAAAATCCAGTAGATTGATTCCGAGTTAGAGGGAGATTGTTAAATAAACAGCAATTTAGTATCTAGGCTTCCAATTCCCCAGAGCTTCAAAGAGGTGATTTCAAGGGGCTTGATGATATGTTTCCCTCAACTGAAGTCAAGAACTAGAGATTACTCTCAAAATAAAAGGGAGGTCCTTTAGGATTGCATGAGTAGAAATGTATTTCCTCAATTTGTTCTGGTAAGCAATTCCAGATTCTGAGCTGTATATACTCAAATATATTGTGGTGAGACAGCACACATGAAAATAAAGGTACAAGAGTGAATTAGGTCATATCTTATTTTGAGTGTTTTACAACTAATGGATTACTTTTTCCAAGTGCAAACTAGCTACAAGATTACACTGTAGGGCAAGGAGTCATTCTTGACTTTGGGAAATCAGAGTTTGACAAACGCTTCCACCTATTAACGTAGCTATATCCAGCAATTTTTGAACAGTTGGTAAAATATATCAACTAGAGTGGAAATTTAAGGCTATTCCATGTACCAGTGAAACTTCTCCTAGACTCTTCAATTTAAACTAGATTGCCCTGATCTGGGGGACAGACTACGTTTCCAAAGCAAGTTCCAAAGCAAACATTAAAATGAGTTAAAATCAGCAACATCCATTCCTGTTCCTCATCAAATTTTTAAAAAGTATTCAGATGCTGGAAATCTGAAACAAAAACAGAAATAGCTGGAGAAACACAGCAGGCATGGCAGCATCTGTGGAGAGAAAGCAGAGTCAATGTTTTGGGTGCAGTCACTTTTCTTCGGTGCTGTTTTTGTTCATGTTCCCCATTATCCTTGTTCAAGCTGCCATGTCAAACTAAACTTTAGCAATCACTATGACTCATTCTTGACGAGCACGGGATTTATCCTTGGCATCCTGGCCAACATTTTGAAAAACTGGGAATACTGTGTGAAAATCAAGTCCTACAATTACAAATGTGAAATATGACTAACATTATCTTGAGGATGTTATGTGCCTGACTATGACCAACAGCCAAGAAAAAAGAAACTCACAACAATAAACAAGAAAACAATAAGTTATAACAAACCTATCCTTTATATGTGTGTAAAGCAGATTAATTACTAATGTGCTAAAGTAAAGTATGTGCCATTTAAATTCAAAAACACATTTGATTCGAAATATGTCAGAAGAGAAGCAGTATACAATGAGAGAAAAAGACAGACAAATGTCCACCTTCTTCCTCACCTGAGGATTTCCTGTCAGTGTGTCTGACCCATTTCCCACACTTCACCCGTCACCCTGTCTTCCCTCCCATGACACTGAGGACTCGGGAGCCTATCACTTTCCACTACACCAGCATGCATGCAAAGGATCACAAGCCACTATTTCCACCACCTCCAGAGGATGCCACCATCAGACACCATCCTCCCTTCCCTTGTCAGCATTTTGCAGGGACTGTTCCCTCTGGTACATCCTGGTCCATTCCTAACAAATCCCCACATCCCTATGGCACCTTCCCAAACAATTGCAGACTGTGTAACACCTGCCTCCTCACAATCCAATGCTCCAGATACATCTTCCAAGTGAAGCAATGGTTTACCTGCACTTCACTCAATCTAGTCCACCGTATTTGCTGCTCATAATGCGGTCTCTGCACAGGGGAGCCACTTTGCAGGAAGACAGACGTTCTGTCTGCAGAAGTTACCCCGAGCTTCCAGTTGCCCCCACTTCAATACATCACCATGTTCCCTAGCCAACATTTCTGTCCCAGGTTTGCTGCTGTACTATTTTGAGGCTCAGTGCAAGCTGGAAGAACAGCATCATGGGTAAACTTCAGGAGTCAATGTCAAATCCAATAATTTTAGAACCTGAACACCACCTTCCCTGTCCTTTACCTACCTCCACACCCCAGGCCCTGTCACAACATGGGCTGCTTTCAGCCCAGCCAACCCTTTTTTTAACCTACTTATGGTACTCATTATCAGCTTTTCTTCCTCACTGGATTACCACTATCCATCCCTTTGCCTAACCCCTCTCTCTCCTGCCTCACCGCCATTTATACCACCTTTCCCTAGTTCTGAAGAAAGGTCACAAAACATGAACTCTGCTTTCTCTCCACAGATGCTGCCAGACCACTACATTTCTCGAGGAACATCTGCTTTTGTAAAACGTTATGCTAACGTTACAAAGGCGCTATAAATTTGAGTGCTTTACCTAAGCCAAGATGCTAATCAGAATGGTAACGTACTAAACCAGCCAACATTTATCGCTTAAGGGTATACAGTGATAATTTCAGGACAACTCTGCACACAATATCATTGAGAAATGTTTTAGACGAGAAGACATCACGTAAAGTACGTAAAATGCATTACTGTGCTTAACATGTACAACATAAAATAAATCTATATTCCCAGAGATACAATGACATGAATTTCACAGTGACAAATGAATAGCAACAGTTGTCCATTATATTTTCTCTAGGCCTTGGTACTGAGACTTGCATGGATGAGAAATTCAAAACAGTGTACAGCCCTCAACAGTGGATCTGATACTTGTGAACAGGGCAAGCAACTGTATTTTCTTAACCCAGCAGATTACAGGATTCTCACAGAGATATGCAGTCTGAACCAGAAAATGTTGGTTGGAAAAGTTGATTCAATGTAAAATCATGTACAGAAATCTGAAAGTCAGGACTGGGAGCAATATTAATCCAAATATCTAATATCACATTCGAATAAACAGTGCTACAGTTGTAAAAGCTAACATTCAGTAGGAAAGAGTTGGTAATGTTTTATGTCACTGACAAAGCATTTACACTCAAATAACCAAGTTCTAAAAAACTTTTCATCATGATCAGTGAGAATTTATTATGCAATTCTTATACCAGCAAATCGCAACGCCTCAGGAAGGGCACAGTAATTGACAAACATTCTAATTTTTCAAGGTTTAGCTATGGAGCTACAGTCATTGTAAATTTATCCACTCTCAAACCAGATTGTTGATTGTAACATTCAGCAAAGCAAAGCTGAAATTGGATCAAAGCAATTTTAAAAATCCATAAAATAAAACATTAACGTTCCAAAATAAAACATGGCTGTCACACACAAATCACTGCCAACAGCAGTCATTCAAACTATACATCACCACTTGCAGCTATGAAAATTAAATACCACCTGAAACTGACTATGAGTAGTACATCAACATTAATTATGCAAAAAGATTGTTAATTATCTCAATTATTTCAACTCTGGTTAAAATAATGCTCATAAGAGTTGACAAACATTAAAACACAACGAAATATATGATCAGTCGTTTCAACTATTAAAACCTGAAAAAGGCCCTCAAACCTACTTAATATTGCATCATCATGACAATACTTGATAATTGATAATTTAGCTCCAGAACCAGTGGACCAGGGCTGAAGGGCTTCAGTTGTGCGCAGTCATTGGGTTGTCCTCCTTAAAGCAGAGGAAGATAAGTGGAGACTTGATAGAGAAGTAATGATAAGGCAGAAAACATTTCAACTGGCAGGATAGTCAGCAAATACAGCACACAGTTTTCAGCTAATTTGCAAAATAAAAAAACCACAGGGATCAGCGGCAAATGTTGTATGAGTAATAAGGATTTTGTTCCTGAAATACAGCATCTGCAGTTCTTTCAGTTTTTAATAAGAATTTTGAACATGTTGGCCAAATAAAGATGGTGGAAGCAGTTCAACAGTAACAGTCAGAAGAGAACTGGATGAACACTTAGAAAATGTTATTTCTTAAACATGGCTCTGGGTTGGAAGGGGATGAGAGAAAGTAGGTCCATGCGATTAATTTGATAACTCTACAAAAAGCTAGAAAGCCCTCTTGCGGTGCAGTGGTAGTGCCCACTAACCCTGGACCGGGAAGCCCAGGTGCAAGTCTAACCTGCTCCAGAGGTGTGTAATAACATCTCTGAACAGGTTGACGAGAAAAATAGACTATAAAAAGCTAGCTCAAACATGCTGGCCAGATGGCCTCCTTTGACATAACACTACTGGCCATTTAAGAAAGAAATACAATTATTGTCTAAGTGCAAGGTAGGACACTGGTAGAACACCCTGTTCCTCAATAATTTGTGTCAAGAAATCCTACGCAATATTATTTCAACATTATAATGCTGAAAATTCTGGAAACTCAAATTCTGGAATCAACCTTCACAAATCTTAACATCCTACCATAATGTAGAAACCGTTCAGCAACAGTGCCTTCCTCCACTTCTAAGATGTCCACATAGGGAAATGAATGGGTTTACGTGTTATTTATTGAGATGAATGGGATACTACACAAATCAATCTGAGACAAACTGAAATTTAAAACGTGTTAAGCTAGAATTTAAACAATGACAAGATTTCAATTTTCATTTGTTTCTTTCATGCTCTGGCTGAAGGCATGTCCTTTGCCCAATTTCCGCAGACGTTTAACCCAGAGTTATTATCACTGCCTTGCTCCTGAGAGAGAAAGGCAAAGATGTGGGTCCCAAGTCTGCCCCAGCCAGAACAAGAAATGAATTCTATGCTGTTGGCATAGCTCTCAACGACTGCCTCATCATTTAAGCTAGCCAAACCCATATATTTTACATCTTAGTTGAAATAGTCAGTTGCAACACAATCATTTTCAACTGGTAAATGGTTTATTCAGTTTATACACTGACAACGTTTTGTTTAGACGTTATTCAAATTTACGCTATTTAGCAAAATTCCTTTGATTTTCAATTGTGTCCTATGTTTCCCAAAAATGAAATGCAAACCCAGTTTAAGTATGCCACACCAGCTCGTTTCAGCAGAGCTTAAGAAGGTATCCAAACTGCAGCATGACAAAATATTTTCCAAAAGGCATTTTCTTCACTGTAGATACAGGAAATTTTGTAACTATACCATCAATACATTAACTCTTAGACATCTAAGGCAGTGAGGAATTTGGAAGTCACCTTGAAACGACAAACCTCTGCAACACCGAGTCTGGCTTACCAGCCTCCCACATTCCTTTCAACAAATTTCCTACAGATCCGTGGCTCCTTACAGAACTGAAAATCTTCACCATACATCGACAGCCACACCCAATCTCAAGCTGCCTCAAGCCCGTCAACCTGACCTGTCTTTCTCTGGGCAACAGCCAATAATTGTAGGTATCGTACTTAAAACATTCCTACTAAGCTGAGGATGTTCGCTGCAGCCAGAAAAGGCATTATACAGACCAATGACAAATAAGTAGTACATGGTGATACAATAAAGTTTTAAAGGGACCGTGCGCTGAAAAAGAAAGTGCTGCACAAAGTAACCAAAAAGGGATCATTTCCCATTTTTTTTTAAGTTCGCTCCCAAGCTATTTATTTACTCTTATGGACACTGTTCAAAACCTTGGACCACACTTTGTCAATTCTCCAAACCCTCAAACTAATTTGTTCTGAAATATGCCTCAAGTTCTCTCACAAGCTGAAAAATTCTCAATCTGCTTTTCCTAATCTACTCATTCAGCAAAATCAACAACTATTGCAAAAGGAAACTATGAGAAAAGACAGCAGTTAATCCACACATCAAGGAAAAAAAAACCCTAAAATGGTTCTCCAGACAAAATTTTCAGAATAAAGCTTCCTGATTTACTAACTCGGCTACACTTTTCTTTGTCTGAAAGGGCAACTTTGGTCACGTTAGCGACTTCAGGGAGACAAATCAGGGACGGCAGTAATAGTTTAAAGACAGGATCCGAGTGCCCAAATCATTATGTTTCATTCCAGGCATACGAGTCTACAACATCCACTTCTCCCCACCTGTGTCCAATGCTATAAGTCCTGCCAAATATCTTCTTTTTGTGCACTATATCTAATGTGCTAGGGAAAACCCTATTTTTATGGTCAGATCATACACTGCAATGTCAATCTGAGTATGGCCAAAGGCTTGCAGCAACATAAATTTATCCAAAATGCATTTATCCTCATATGTTTACAACTGCATGGAACCCTTCTACAGTCAACAGGTTCAAAAAGAATCCTCTAGGCCAAAGCCATTGCCGGACAAGTCCGGAAGTAAACGAGCTAAGGGCATCCAAAATAAAACACATCAGCAACATTGTTCTTAAATTAGAAGGGTCTAAAATGCAATTTTTCAGATACAGAATGCTTTAAATAAGCGGTTTCTAATAAAATACAGTGGGCTTTGCACCATTTCTTGAACTAATGGTACGGCTGTTTGAATTTTTAAACAGTGGCATTAACAGAGGTTAAAAAAGGCAATTGCATTCGATGCCAAGAACCAGCAACTAACCTTGAAGCTATTCTAAAAGGTGACTAATGGGATCTCATTCCGCTGTGCTGACTCCATGTATTTTAGAATGCAAATACTTTTCTACCCACAAGGGGATCCTCTTGAGACTAAAAACCATTAAAGAACTTGGCATCAGTAGTTGCTCATCAGGTTATTTGAGCCTTGCACCATGCAAATGTGCAACGCTGGAAGTCGTAACGTAAGTGCTTTAACCTCAATTTCACCAAACTGAAATAGCCAAAGCATTCAAGTTGGCCGCCATGCAAGTTGTCCTGTGCTCCAATCAAGACCCTCAGTTGGCAGACTCTTGGATTCTGAATTAGAAAAATCAGTATAATTTTTTTCTTTATTCATTCATGGGATGAGGGTGTCACTGGCTAGGCAGCATTTATTGCCCAAAGAGCAGTTAAGAGTCAACCACATTGCTGTGGGTCTGGAGTCACATGTAGGCCAGACCAGGTAAGGATGGCAGTTTCCTTCCCTAAAGGACATTAGTCAACCAGATGGGTTTTTCCTGACAATTGACAATAGATTCATGGTTATCATTAGATTCTTAATTCCAGATATTTATTGAATTCAAATTCCACCATCTGCCATGGCGGGATTCGAACCCGATCTCCAGAACATTATCTAGGTCTCTGGATAGTACCACTACTCTAGCACCTCCCCATTGATGCCCACTTTTGTTCATCCATAAATAAAAGCTGTGTTCTTGCCCCATTAAAACAACAGAATTCCACAGTTTCTACCACACATTCCATTTGGGAGTCAATTTTCTGTACTGATCATATTTGGTGTGAAAGACATCCAGTAACAGTCTGGCACTCATCTTAATGTTAAAGAAACATGTGACTAGAAATAAACATTGCAGTTCATTTGACCAGTCATGAGAAAACCTTTATAAACTTTGACCACTAAATCATTTACTTAACTAATTCCTATTAAACTGTTCCCTCAATAGTCCACATCAAATTTGTCACTATCATGTATAAAATAGATTAAACTAATTTAAACCCTAGACAACTGTTCCTACTTGAGAATTTTTCTTTGATTTTACTACTCATTAGTATTTACATCCTTACTCACCACCATAAAGGAATTTATCTATAAAGACATCTATTTACAATCTCAATGACCCAAAGTGTTTTGCAGCCAATTACGTAGTACTGAAGAAAAGTCACCATTTTATTGTAGAATACACAGCAGCTACAACAGTAATGGAATAAAGACCAGTTAATTACTAATGCAAAAATATTTGTCAGTGCACAATTTCCCTACTCTTGAGATTTTTCATATGCACCGAAAAGGACAGATTGGGCCACAAGTTAACATCACCTCTATTTCCAGCCCCAAGGCAGAAAAATAACTTTTCCTTTCTTCAAAACTCAAATGTTGACATGACAGAATAAGAAATGAACTAGACAAGCAAATTACACCATCGTAGCCTGACTACAGTGCAGTATAAGTCAGCATTCTGCCTGTTTAACATTTAAGATACAAAATTCAAGCTTTCAGGTCGACATATGGTTTGATGGGAGAATCAGTATTCTCCCTCTTACAAATTTTCCTTTGACAAATTGAACCTGCCCTTGTGCTACTTTAAAGTACTTGCATATAGGTATTCCATTGGCATTATGTTCATCCAAACAATGGGTTAAGCAGTGGGATTACTGTGGCAAGAGGCAACCATAGATGTTTGAGAAGGAAATTCAGGCATACTGATTGGCATTATTTCACCTTGTATTTTGCAATGCCCAAGGACTGTTTCTCCTCAATCAGACCTCATTGTTCTTTTGTTAAATCCTCCCCCATTTCACCTGCTTAAAACTTATTACATGTTTAACTTTGGCAAAAGCTCAAAGACCGTCAATTTCAAACACAAACTCCTTCTCCCCACACAGACATGGCCAGAGTATTGACAGCATCTTGCTTTTGTTTCAGATTTCCAACACCTTTTGTACTTCTGTCTGCTTTGTGGTTTCTATGTATGAAATAGAGCAGTCATCTTCAAGATTTACAAACAAGCTTTTGTTTGATTTATGGCAAATGATGCAGGCATTTGTGAGAACTAAGGACTCCAAACCAGACGAGCTTGGCACTCAGCAACTTTGAGAAAACTCCAGACCCCATGGTTAGCACCTCTGTTCATTCAAACCCTTGGAAAATAACCTGCATGAAGCAGTTGAGTCATTTTGGTCCAAAAAGACGCAATTACTGTTTAAATTTCAACCACCACCTAGTGAGAATTTCCTCAGAGCAAATAGAGTCGCAGAGATATTCAGCACAGAAACAGAACCTTCAGTCCGAAGAGATAGGAGAGGCGCTAAATGAATATTTTTCATCGGTATTCATAAAGGAAAAAGACAACGTTGTCGAGGAGAATACTGAGATACAGGCTATCGGACTAGACGGGATTGAGGTTCATAAGGAGGACGTGTTAGCAATTCTGGAAAGTGTGAAAATAGATAAGTCCCCTGGGCTGGATGGGATCTATCCGAGGATTCTCTGGGAAGTTTCTTTGAGAAGGTGACCAAACAGGTGGATGAGGGTAAAACGGTTGATGTGGTGTATATGGATTGCAGTAAAGCGTTTGATAAGGTTCCGCACGGTAGGCTATTGCAGAAAATTCGGAGGCATGGGATTGAGAGTGATTTAATGGTTTGGATCAGAAATTGGCTAGCTGTAAGAAGACAGAGGGTGGCGGTTGATGGGAAATGTTCATCCTGGAGTTCAGTTACTAGTGGTGTACCGCAAGGATCTGTTTTGGGGCCACTGCTGTTTGTCATTTTTATAAATGACCTGGACGAGGGCAGAGAAGGATGGGTTAGTAAATTTGCCGATGACACTAAAGTCGGTGGAGTTGTGGATAGTGCTAAAATTGTTCACTTTATATATTAATGATCTGGATGAAGGGACTGGGGGCATTCTGGCGAAGTTTGCCAATGATATGAAGCTGGGTGGACAGGCAGGTAGGACAGAGGTGGTGGGGAGGCTGCAGAATGATTTAGACAGTTTAGGAGAATGGTCCAGGAAATGGCTGATGAAATTCAACGTGAGCAAATGCGAGGTCTTGCACTTTGGAAAAAAGAATACAGGCATGGACTATTTTCTGAACGGCGAGAAAATTCATAAAGCCGAAGTACAAAGGGATCTGGGAGTGCCAGTACAGGATTCTCTAAAGGTTAACTTGCAGGTTGAGTCCGTAATTAAGAAAGCAAATGGAATGTTGTCATTTATCTCAAAAGGGTTGGAATATAAAAGCAGCGATGTGCTTCTGAGATTTTATAAAGCTCCAGTTAGGCCCCATTTAGAATAATGTGTCCAATTTTGGGCCCCACACCTCAGGAAGGACATACTGGCACTGGAACGTGTCCAGCAGAGATTCACACGGATGATCCCTGGAATGGTAGGCCTAACATACGATGAACGGCTGAGGATCCTGGGATTGTATTCATTAGAGTTTAGAAGGTTGAGGGGAGATCTAATAGAAACTTACAAGATAATGCATGGCTTAGAAAGGGTGGACGCTGGGAAGTTGTTCCCATTAGGTGGAGATACTAGGACCCGTGGGCACAGCCTTAGAATTAGAGGAAGTCAATTTAGAACGGAAATGAGGAGACATTTCTTCAGCCAGAGAGTGGTGGGCCTGTGGAATTCATTGCCACGGATCGCAGAGAGGCCGGGACGTTGAATGTCTTCAAGGCAGAGATTGATAAATTCTTGATCTCGCAGGGAATCAAGGGCTACAGGGAGAGTGCGGGTAAGTGGAGTTGAAATGCCCATCAGCCATGATTAAATGGCAGAGTGGACTCGATGGGCCGAATGGCCTTACTTCTACTCCTATGTCTTATGGTCTTAAGAATGCTGCAGGTTACAGAGGGACATAGATAAGCTGCAGAGCTGGGCTGAGAGGTGGCAAATGGAGTTTAATGTGGAAAAGTATGAGGTGATTCATTCTGGAAGGAGTAACAGGAATACAGAGTACTGGGCTAATGGTAAGATTCTTGGTAGTGTGGACGAGCAGAGAGATCTCGGTGTCCATGTGCATAGATCCCTGAAAGTTGCCACCCAGGTTGATAGGGTTGCTAAGAAGGCGTACGGTGTGTTAGGTTTTATTGGTAGAGGGATTGACTTTCGGAGCCCTGAGGTCATGTTGCAGCTGTACAAAACTCTGGTGCGGCCGCCCTTGGAGTATTGCGTACGGTTCTGGTCGCCGCATTATAGGAAGGATGTGGAAGCATTGGAAAGGGTGCAGAGGAGATTCACCAGGATGTTGCCTGGTATGGAGGGAAGGTCTTATGAGGAAAGGCTGAGGGACTTGAGGCTGTTTTCGTTACAGAGAAGAAGATTAAGTGGTGACTTAATAGAGACATACAAGATGATCAGAGGATTGGATAGGGTGGACAGTGAGACCCTTTTTCCTCGGATGGTGACGGCTAACACGAGGAGACATAGCTTTAAATTGAGGGATGATAGATAGAGGACAGATGTCAGAGGTAGATTCTTTACTCAGAGTAGTAAGGGCATGGAGTGCCTTGCCTGCAACAGTAGTAGACTCGCCAACTTTAAGGGCATTTAAATGGTCGTTGGATAAACATATGGATGATAATGGAATAGTGTAGGTTAGATGGGCTTCAGATTGGTTTCACCGGTCGGTGCAACATCGAGGGCCGAAGGGCCTGTACTGCGCTGTAATGTTCTATGTTCTAACTCATCCATGCCGACCAGATAACCTAAATAAATCTAGTTTGATTTCATAATGTTTTAAATGTTGTAACTATACCAGCCTCCACCACTTCTTCTGGCAGCTCATTCCATACATGCATCACCCTCTGCATGAAAAGGTTGCCCCTTCGGTCCCTTTTAAATTTTTTCCCCTCACCTTAAACCTATGTCCTCTGGTTTTGAACTCCCCCAAGCTGGGGAAAAAGATTTGTCTATTTACCCCATGAATGCCCCTCACAATTTTACAAACCTCTATAATCCTCAATCTCTGGCACGCCAGGGAAAATAACTCGCACTTATTCAGCCTCTTCCTTTAGCTCAAACCCTTCAACCTCAGCAATATCCTTGTAAATCTTTTCCAAACACTTTCTAGTTTCATAACATCCTTCCCATGGAAGGGAGAACAGAATTGCATACAACATTCCAATAGTGGCCTCACCAATGTCCTATACAGTGCAACATGACCTCCCAACTCCTATACTCAATGCACTGACCAATAAAGGCAAACATACCAAACGCCTTCTTCACCATCCTATCTACCTGTGGCTCCACTTTCAAGGAATTTCAAACCTGCACTCCAGGATCTCTCTGTTCAGCAGCACACCCCAGAACCTTATCATTAAGTAAATAAATCCTGCCCTAATTTGCCTTTCCAAAATGCAGCACCTCATATTTATCTAAATTGAGGGCTAAGTTTTTAAAAGTTAAATTAATTTGATAAACATGTTGAGGATGAAGACTTTTGGAACAACTTGTATTTGTACAGTACCTTGAGTAAACATCCACAGCATTTCACAGGAGCATTTTCAGGCTAGACTTACAGAGGCACACAAGACAACATTAAGGGAGATGACTGTTCAAAGAGGTGGTTGGAATAAATATCTCAAAAAGACAGGGAGGTAGAAAGGGAAATGTCTACAGATGTCATTTATATGGACTTCCAAGAAGTTATTTAGTGAAAATGGTTAATGAAACTCATGGAAATGAAGGCAAATTATTGACTAGGTTAATTCAGAAAGGAAGTGAAAAACAGAATTGGGACAACAGGCAGGAACCCTAAACAGCAGGGTGTGACTATTAGTATTCCGCAAGGATCCAATTTGGGAACTAACTGGACATCTTCTATTCACCCAAACATAGATGTTATTACCCACCTCTGGAGCAGTGAGACTTGAACCTGGGTGTCTTGGTTCAGAGGTCTCACCACCTTTAATAGTAACTTAAATGACATGGAGAAATCCAAGCTTGCTAGTAAATGGATGGGTATAAGGATAAATTACAAAGTATATCAATTAAGTCAATAGGCAAAATGGTGGCAAATGGATTTCATGTTGGCAAACAAATTTCAACATAGCCAAACATGAACTCTCACTTTTGACCTATAAACATACTTCATTCTATTTTTTTAAAAAATAGTTAAAAGCTAGAAATGACAGGTCTAAAGACACTGACGGGTCCAGAAAATAACCAGAAAGACTAATAGGATGCTGGCCTTCAAATCCAATGCAGACTTCAACACAAAGGAACAGAAGTCATGCCACAGCTATACAAAGCCCAAGTTAAATCACATGTGAGGCACAACAAGCAATCTGGACACTAAACCTCAGGAAGAATTTACTTGCTAAAAGAAACTATTGTTTGATGAGCCTAGGAAGAGGTGGGAGAATCAAAAACTAGAGCCAGACCTTTCAGGAATGAAATTAGGAAACATTTTCTCACACAAAAGCTTGCAAATGCTTGACATTCTCTTCTGCCATTCTAGATCAATTGTTAATTCTAAATTTAAGACTGAAAGCTTAGGTTAATAAAGTCCAGCAACGGACACAGTGCCAGATCCCTGATCAACCATGATCTCATTCAGGGTCAGAACAGGCACAAGGAGCTAAATAGCAAACTGTGGAAATGATTTATAGTACTTTGTTTGCAACTGACCCCACCCACAACCAAATTAACAATTGAGCTATGGTAACTGGAGTGCATCCAATAAGAATTTATCACTTCTTCTGATTAGGCCACGTTAGTTAACTGAAAAGTTAAAATGCAAACTATGTTTAAATGAAACATACTTATTAAATAAAAAATATAACAACTTTGGAAATTTTCAGCAGCCTTCATAATATTTATATTTACAGATTCAGAGATAAAATCTCCAGATATACTATGACTACTATTTAGCTACCTGACCTTTTCTCAGCCAACTGTCCTAAACAGGTTTAAAAAGAAATGAATTATCAATAAACTAACCCTTTTTGTTTAAAATGAAAGCACATTTAAAGACAGGAAGAGAATCAGGAATAAACTACTCAGTCTCTTGAGTCTGCTCAATCACTGAACTAATGATCTCCAGCAATGTAATTTCCCCACAGAATCTTCTTATCCCTTTGTCTTTAACAACCTAAAAATCTATTGGCCTCAGCCTCAATCACACTCCACATAAGTCATCACATCCTCTTGGCTAGAGAATTTCAAAGATTCACAACTCAGAGCAAAGAAATCTCACCTCATCTCAGCCCTACTTGGTCTACCTCTTCTTATTCTGAGACTGTGTCCACTGGTTTTAGACACTGCCAGCTGAAAGAAACATCCTTTCTACATTTATCTTGACAAGTTCTTAAAGAATCTTCAATTAAGTCACTTTTCATTCCTTTAAACCTAATGACCATAGGCCTCGTCACTACTCGTCAGACAATCTCAACATCCCAGGGATCAACTTGCTGAATCGGTTTTGCACTCTCTCTCTGGCAAGTACATCCTTCCTTTGGAAGAGACCAGAACTGTACACAACGCTACTCCAGGTGCACTGTCATCAAGATTCCAAACATCTGCAGCAAAATCTTTTTGGTCCTGTACTCAAATGCTCTCACATTAAGGTCAACATACCACTTGCCTTCCTAACAACTTGCTCTGTGACTTTTGCACATCAGCACTTCCTAGTCTTCCATAATTTAAGAGATTTTATATTCCATTTGCCATGCTTTTGTTCATTCACTTAGCCTGCCTAAATCTCCCAGATGCATCTTTCCATCCTCCTCACAATACACATTCCCATCAAGTTTTGTAGCATCTGCAAACTTGGAAATGTTACAGCCCACACCCAAATTCTTGAAATATACGATCAACAGTTAGGACCTAGCAGTATCGCACCAGTGACAACCGCCCAACCTGAGAACAAGCGATTTTTTCCAACTGGTTTTCCTTCCCGTAACCAATTTTCAGTCCAGATCAGAACGCTTTACGTATTAGTGCTGATGTAAAGTAGAAAAACCCTCAAACTAGAAGCCCTGAAACCACTTAAAACGGTTTCCCATAGGCCAAGATACCATTAACCAAGTTTAGCATAAAAATGGCAGCTTGGTTTTAAAACGCAATCGGCGCTTCAGAAAGCAATGATAAATCATACACGCATAAAACACGGTGGGGACACAAAAAAAAACGAAATGATCCAAACGGTGTTTCTGTACAAATATCAACATCAGCAGGTTTAACTGCACATCCTGGCACCATGAGCAAAAGAAATGTTGAGGGACACATACATTATCAGTTTTTTTAAAAAAACCTAAAACTCCCCCTGGCCGAGGCTTCACTGCATTACACTGGTCAATCCTGTTATTTACAACAAAAAAGGCTGTAAGATCAGGCGCAAGGCCCAAGCTGTGGTTCGGACATCCGCCCAGAGCCTCCACCCAAGGCAGCGGCAGCTGAATGGGGCTGGGCCTGGGCCGGAGGCACTGACCGCCCTCCCTCCCTCACTCACTCACCTATTGTGGAAATAAAAGTGGTATTAAAGGCGTCATCCGAGAACCTAAAAAGCACACAGGTTTTCCCCACTCCAGAGTCTCCGATCAGCAGCAACTTGAAGAGTAAATCGTAGGTTTTTTTCGCCATAATCCCTCCCTCCCTTAGGCTGATGAGCTGGGGCGAGGAGTGTTCTTATTTTTTATATAAAAAAAGGAACAAAATGGCGCCTCTCTATCTCTTTCACTTTAACAGCGTTCCGGCCGCAACAAGTTAGATGCCATGAATTTCCATTGATCTGCCTTGTTCAAAACAAAATAAAATACACACACGGGCCGGTAACCGTGCCCTTGCTTAAACTTTCTTTTTTCTTTCTCCCTTTCTTTTCACTTCGCTAAGACATTCGGGAGCCGCACCACCAATTTCATTCAACGTCGACGTCAGTCTTCGGCCAAACCAAACACGACCACATGGAGGGCATCCACCCAAAACACCGACACACCACCCCCCTCAAAACCACCCTCCACCAGTGGAATAATCCTGCCCGCCCACTAACGACACGATGCGCCCGTTCATTCGCCAAACCACAGAGGGGTGGGACCTCCACATGTCAATCATCGATCGACGGCCCGCCCGAAGGGATGACGTCGCGGGGTGATGAGGTTCGCAGGCGCGGCTTCCCCACCGCTTCTTGCCCCTGGGAGAAGGCTAGCGTTATGTATGTGTGTATGTATATAGATATGTCACTATATGTGTAGGTGTATCTATAGGCATGTGTTAGTATGTGTGGATATATATGTATGTGTGTCAATGTACGGGTGTGTACATGTGTATGTGTGAATGCATGTCTACACGTGTATGAATGCACGTATTCATGTGTATGCATGTATAAGCGATATGCATGAATGTGTGTACACGTATATATGTACATATGTCTGCATGCATGTGTATATATGTGTGCACGCATATATCTGTTTGTGTATGTGTATGTGTGTGTGTGTGTATATGTGTGTGTGTGTGCATATAAATGCCACCCAGGTGGATAGAGTTGTTAAGAAGGCATATGGTGTGTTAGCTTTCATTAGTAGAGGGATTAAGTTCAAGAGCCGTGAAGTTATGCTCCAGCTATACAAAAGCCTAGTTTGGCCACATCTGGACTATTGCGTCCAGTTCTGGTCACCTCATTGCAGGAAAGATGTGGAAGTGTTGGAAAAGGTGCACAGGTGATTTACCAGGATGTTGCCTGGAATGGAGGGAAGGTCTTATGAGAAAAGATTGAGAGAGCTAGGGCTTTTCTCTTTAGAACTACGAAGGATGAGAGGCGAAATGTCAAGCTTTCCTGCTCCTATGATGCTGCTTGGCCTGCTGTGTTCATCCAGCCCCACACCTTGTTATCTATGAAGGATGAGAGGTGACTTGATAGAGGTGTACAAAATGATCAGAGGTATAGATAGAGTAGACAGGCAAAGACTTTTTCCTAGGGTGGAGGTAGCTTTTACGAGGGGACATAGTTTTAAAGTGAAAGGAGGTAGATATCGGGGAGACGTCAGAGGTAGGTTCTTTACTCAGAGTGTGGTAGGGGTGTGGAATGCATTGCCGGAGAGGGTAGTGGAGTCAGCCTCATTAGGGGCATTTAAGCGCCTATTAGGTAGGCATGTGGATGATAGTATAAGGTAGCGACGGAGATTAGATCGACCTTAGGTTGAGGGTAAAAGTTTGGCACAACATGGTGGGCCAAAGGGCCTGTACTGTGCTGCACTGTTCTATGTTCTAAATGTGTGTGTATATATTTGTGAATGCGTATATGCGTGTGTGCAAATGACTGTATATTTGTGAATGCGTATATGCGTGTGTATATATGTGAATGCGCGTGTGTGCGCGTATCTTTGTGAATGCGCGTGTGCACGTATGCCTGTGTATCTTTGTGTATGCGTGTGCGCATGTATGTGTTTGTGTATACACGTGTATGCCTATATACATGCGTATGTATATGTGAGGGATGGTGATTCAGTGGCTGGCACTGCTGCCTCACAGCACCAGGGACCTGGATTCGATTCTGGCCTCGGGTTACTGTCTCTATGGTGTTTGTAAATTCTCCTCTTATCTGCATGCGCTTCCTCCATCTCCTCCAGTTTCGTCCCACAGTCCAAAGATATGCACGTTAGATGGATTGGCAATGGGAAATTGCCTGTAGCGTCCAGGGATGTGCAGGCTTGGTGGGTTAGCCAATGGGAAAAGTGGAGTCATGAGGATAGGTTAGCGGGGTGGGTCTGGGTACGCTCTTTGGATGGTCGATGTAGACCTGATGGGCCGAATGCCCTGGTTCCACACTGTTGGAATTCTAAAGATGATTCTATACATCATGTATATATCTATATGTATGTGAGTGAGAGAGAATACATGTGTGTTTGTGTGAGTGCATGTTTGTGTGAAAGTGGATATATATTATCTCTATGTATGTTTGTCTGTGTGTGTGGGAGGCCCAGGAACAAGTTCCTAACTGTAATGAAGTCAAGTGAAAGCCAACATATGTTTAATCCCTTTAATGCCTTTGTCAATAAATCCAGCCCAAACTGTTTCTGTGAAATAATTCATGTTTGAAATTTATGGAAAATTTTGGTTGGCTGCAATTGCAGCAATGAAGCAGCTGGTTTAAATTTTCTTTTGAATTCAGTGTACTCTTGGGGCCATAAGACATGGGAGCAGAAATAGGCTATTCAACCCATTGAGCTTGCTGTGCCATTCAATTTGATCATTGTTGACCTGATAATCCTTAACTCCACTCCCTGCCTTTTCCTATAACCCTCGATTCTCTCACTCACTAAAATCTGCCTCAGTCTTGAATATACCTAGTGAAGCAGCCTCAACATCTCCCTGCAGTAAAGAATTCCAAAGATTCACTACCCTCTGTAAGAAGAAATTCCTCTTCATCTCTTAACTGTGCCATGCCTTACTCTGAGGTTTTGCCTTCTAGTCCTAGGTTCTATCACAAAGTGAAACAACTTCTGTGCAACTACCCTTGTCAAATACCCTAAGAATTTTTTATGTTTCAATAAATCGCCAGTCATACTTCTAAATCACAGTGAGTACAGCCCCAAGGTACGCAAATAAAAGCAAAATACTGTGATTGCTGGAAATTTGAAGCAAACAGAGAAAACTGGAAAAACACAGCAGGTCTGGAATTATGTGTGGAGAGAGAAGCAGCATTAACATTTTGATTCTGGTATAACTTCAGAATGGAAAGATGTTGGAAAATGTTTTCTTTATTCATCAACTGAACCTTCTTAGCAACTCAACCTCCTCTCACAAGGCGTCCCTCCATACTCTATCATTCCAGCGAATCTTCTCTGGACTGTCTCCAATGCCAGTATATCTTTTCATAGATAAGGGAACCAAAATTGTTCACAGTATTTCATCAATGGTCTTACTATTGCCTTGTATAGTTTTTGCAATACCTCCCTATTTGTATACTCCATTCCCTTTGAAATAAAGGCCAATATGCTATTTGCCTTCCCTATTGCACACTGAACTTAAATGCTAACTTTGTGTGATTTATGCATGAGGACTCCTAAATCACTCTTTTCTGTAGCTTTCTGCAGTCTTTTTCCATTTAAATGATATTCAGCTCCTCTATTCTTCCTGTCAAAGTGTATAATCTCACAGAGTCCCACTTTATATTCCATTGGGGGAGGGTTTCAGATTGTGGGGCATTTGGACCGGTTCTGGGGGAGGTGGGACCTGTACAAACTAGCCAGGTCGTATCTGGCTAGTACCGGGACTGATGTCCTTGGGGGATACTTAGTAGAACGTTCGGGAAGGTTTAAACTAGTGTGACAGGGGAATGGGAACCAGTGGAATAGAGTAGTAGATAAGGAAATTGAGGGAGAGGTGAAAACCAAGGCAAACATTACTAAGGACAGGCAGGGAAACACTGCTGAAAACTGAAGGGGAGATGGTCTGAAATGCATGTGTTTCAATGTGAGAAGTTTAATAGGCAAGGTAAATGAACTTTGTGCCAAATCCTAATCGACGCTGTATGACATTATTGTGATTACAGAGAATGAGCTGAAAGAGGGACAGGGCTGGCAGCTGAATGTCCCAGGATTTAGATGTTTCAGGTATGATAGAACGGGATGTAAAAGGGATGGGGGTGTTGCATTATTGCTAAAGGAGTATCTCACAGCTGTACTGAGGTAGGATGCATCAGAGGACTCGTGCAGTGAGGCAATATGGGTAGAACTCAGGAATAGGTAAGGTGAAATCACAATGCTGAGGGTGTACTACAGACCTCCCAACAGCCAGCAGGAAATAGAGGAGAGAATATGTAGACAGATTTTGGAAAGATGTAAAAACAGCAAGATTGTTGTGATGCGTGATTTTAACTTCCCCAATATTGACTGGGTCTCACTGCATGTTAGAGACTTGGATGGGGTAGAATTTGTCAGGACCACTCAGGAGGGATTCTTGGCACAATATGTAAACAGTCCAACCAGGGAAGGAGTTACACTGGACCCGGTTTTGGGAAATTAACTTGGCCAGGTGAGTGAAGTTTCAGTGGGGGAGTATTTCGGGAGCAGTGACCATGACACCGTGAGTTTTAATACACTCATGGATAGGGATAGCAGCAGTTCTTGGGTGAAGGTGTTAAATTGGGGGAAGGCGAACTACAGCAATATTAGGCAGGAACAGCAGAATTTCAATTGGAGGCAGCTGTTTGAGGGTAAATCTATATCGAATGTATTGGAATATTTCAAACAGCAGTTGGTAAGAGTTCGGGAGCAGCACGTTCCTGCGATAATGAAAGATAGGCATGGCAAGTTACGTGAACCTTGGATGACTAGGGATGTTATGACCTTGGTCAAAAAGGAAAAGGAAGCGTTAGGTCTAGGAGGACAGAAACTGACAAAATCTTTGAAGTATATAAGTAGGAAAGAACTTAAGAAAGGAATTAGAAGGGCTTAAAGGGGTCACGAAAAGTCATTAGCAAACAGGCTTAAGGAGAACCCCAAAGCTTCTTATACATATATAA
Source organism: Ginglymostoma cirratum (assembly GCA_024137785.1). Classification (NCBI taxonomy): domain Eukaryota; kingdom Metazoa; phylum Chordata; class Chondrichthyes; order Orectolobiformes; family Ginglymostomatidae; genus Ginglymostoma; species Ginglymostoma cirratum. Next base: position 45,135,632 of record JAHRHZ010000112.1, on the reverse strand, counting down.
AAAAACAAGAGGGTAGCCAGGGAAAAGGATGGCCCACTCAACGACAAAGGAGGGGAATGTGTGTGTGCAGCCAGAAGACATTGGTGAGGTCCTAAACGAATACTTTGTGTAAGTGTTCACTAAAGAGAAAGAATTGGCGGGGGATGATCTCAGGGAAGGGAGTGTCAAGTTTCTGAGCTGTTAAAAAGGAAATTGCGTTGTGCATCTTAAAAAAGTATTAATATAGATAAATCCCCAGGTCCTGATCGGATCTACCCTAGAATATTGAGGCAGGCAAGAGAACAAATTGCTGGAGCATTGACAGGTATTTTTGTATCCACTTTGGCCACAGATGAAGACCCGAGAACTGGAGAATAGCCAATGTTGTAAAGGGTAGCAGGGATAATCGAGGAAATTACTGGCCTGTGAGCCTCACATCAGTGGTAGGACAGTTATTGAAAAAGATTCTCAGGGACAAGATCTATATGCATTTAGAAACAAATGGACTTATTAGTGATAGACAGCATGGTTTTGTACAGGGGAGGTTGTGCCTCACTAACTTGATCGAGTTTTTTGAGGAGGTGACAAAAATGACTGATGAGGGAAAAGCAGTTGATGTTGTCTACATGGACTTTAGTAAAGCCTTTGACAAGGTCCTTCATGGCAGACTGTTACAAAAGATGAAGTCACATGGTATCAGGGGTAAAATGACAGGATGGATACAGAACTGGGTTAGTCATAGGAGATAGAGGGTAGTGGTGAAAGGATTTTTTTTTTTGGAATATAGTGCTGTGACTAGTGGTGTTCCACAGGGGATCATAGAATGTAGAACAGTACAGACCCTTTGGCCCTCAATGTTGTGCTGAACTTTTACCCTAAACCTAAGGTCCATCTAACCTCCAGCCCTACCTTATACTATCATCCATATGCCTATCTAATAGCTGCTTAGATGCCCCTAATGAGGCCGATTCCACTACCCTCTCCGGCAATGCATTCCACGCCCCGACCACTCTCTGAGAAAAGAACCTACCTCTGACGTCTCCCCTGTATCCACCTCCACTCACTTTAAAACTATGGCCCTCATAATAGCTACCTCCACCCTAGGAAAAAGTGTCTGGCTGTCCAACCACCACCCGAGGAAAAAGTCTCTGGCTGGATCAGTGCCGGGATCTCTGCTGTTCATGATCTACGTAGATGATTTGGAAGAAAACATAACTGCTCTAATTAGTAAGTTTGCAGATGACACAAATTGGTGAAGTTGTGGATAGCGAGGAAGTTTATCAGAGGATACAGCAGGATATAAATCAGTTTGATGCATTGGTAGAAAAATGACATGAAGTTTAATCCAGACAAATGTCATGTGATGTATTTTGGAAGGTCAAGTTCAAATGAAAATTATACAGTGAACGGCAGAACCTTTAGGAGTATTGATACGCGAGGGATCTGGGTGTGCAAGTCCACAGATCGCTGAGGGAGACAAATAATGCAGTAAAAGAGGCCTATGCATGCTTGTCTTCATTGGAAGTGGCATTGAGTATAAGGATGGACAAGTTATGCTGATAGAACTTTAGTTAGGCCATACTTGGACTATTGCATAAAATTCTGGTCACCACACTACCAGAAGGATGTGGATGCTTTGGAGAGGATATAGAAAAGGTTTACCAGGATGTTGCCTGGTAAGGGGTTTATTAGCTATGAAGAAAGTTTGGATAGACTGGGTTTGTTTTCACTGGATCACAGGAGGTTGAGGGTTGACCTAAAAGAAGTTTATAAGGTTGTGAATGACATGGATAGATTGGAAAGTATGAGGCTTTTTCCCAGGGTGGAGGGGTCAATTACTAAGGGGCACAAGTTCAAGATGCGATGGGGCAAGTTTAAAAAAGATGTGCAAGGCAGGTTTTTCACACAAAGGGTGGTGAGTGCCTGGAACACGTTGCCAGAGGAGATGGTGGAAGACACAATAGCAGCATTCAATGCACGCCTGGACAAATCCATGAAAAGGAAGGGAATAGAGGGATATGGATCCTGTAAGTGAAGATGGTTTTAGTATGGAAGGGCAAAATGTGTTGGCGCATGTTTGGAGGGTCAAAGGTTCCTGTGCTGTATTGTTCTTTGCTCTTGTGTAACCTGTCTATATCCCTGTGCAGACTCTTTGTGTCATCCTCATTGCTTCTGTCATCGACAAATCTGGCTACACTTTCCTCGTCCAAGTCATCAGCATATATCATAAGTAATTGTGGCCCCACCTCTGATCCCTGTGACGCTCCACTATTTACAGGTTGACAGCCTGAAAATGCTGCCTTTAAACCAGCTCTCTGTCATCTAATAGTTAGCTAAACCTCTATCCAGGCTAATATACTACATCCAACTCAATGCATTGTTAAGTGGCCTAATGTATGATACCTTATCAAATGCATTCTGAAAATTCAAATATATCCACTGCTTCCCCTTTGTCTATCCTGCTACTTCATCAGAGAATTATATTGAATTTATCAGGCATGATTTCCCTTTAATGAAGCCGTACTGACTCTGCTTGATCATCATGTATTTCCAAATGCCCAGCCATTACTCCCTTTATAATAGTCACTAATATTTTCTCACCAACAGATGTTAAGCTAACTGGCTGATCATTACCTGGTTTTTGCCTTCTTCCCTTTCTAAATAAAGGTGTTACAACGGCTGTTGTCCAATCCTCTAATTCCTTTCCAGATCGAAGAACTCCTGGAAAATTACAACTAGTGTTTTCATTGTATTTGTGGCTGTTTCCTCTAATACCCCAGGATGTATCCCATCAGGTTGAGGAGATTTATTGGACATCAGCCCCAGTAGTTTTTGAGCACTTTTTCTGTCTTCCTGAGAGTCAAACAACAAAGAACTGTACGGCACAGGAACAGGCCCTTTGGCCCATCATGATGCCTTTATGAAACTAAAAACATTTTATTTCTACATGGTCTATATCCCTCTGTTCCCTGCCGATTCATGTATCTGTCAAGATGCCTCTTAAACGTTGCTATTGCATCTGGCTCTACCACCTCCTCTGGCAGCATGTTTCAAGCATTTACCACCCTGTTTAAAAAACCTTGTCTTCACATCTCTTTTAAACTTATCCCTTTTACTGAAAGAGATGTCCTCGAGTCATTGACATTTCCACCTAGGAAAAAGACTCAGATTATCCAATCTATTTATTGCCTCTCATAATTTTGTAAACTTCTATCAGGTTGACCTTCATCCTTTGACATTCAAGTGAAAACAAATCAAATTTGCCCAAGAGATGGTAGGAACTGCCGATGCTGGAGAATCTGAGATAACAAGGTGTAGGGTTGGATGAACATAGCAGGCCAAGCAGCATCAGAGGAAGAAGGGTCCAGACCCGAAACTTTAGCTTTCCTGCTCCTCTGATGCTGTTTGGCCTGATGTGTTCATCCAGCTCTACACTTTGTTATCTCAAATTTGCCCAATCTCTCTTGTAAGCTAAAGCCTTCCAAACCAGGTAACATCCTGGTAAACTGTACCCTCTGCAAAGCTTCCACATGCTTCTGGTAGTATAGCAACTGGAACTGTATATAATATTCCAAATGTGGCTGAACTGCAGTTCTATACAGCTGCAACATGACTTGCTAATTTTTATAATCTGTGCCCTGATCAATGAAGGCAAGCATGCCATATGCCTTCTTGACCAGCTTATCTACTTGTGTTGCCACTTTCAGGGAACCGTGGACCTGTACACCTAGATCCCTCAATATATTAATGCTTCTACTGGTTTTGCCATTTACTGTATACTTCCCTCTTGCATTAGATCTTCCAAAATGCATCACCTTGCATTTCACCAGATTAAATTCCATCTGCCATTTCTCTGCAGAAGTCTCCAGCTTATCTATATCCTGCTGTATCCTCTAGCAATCCTCCTCACTATTCACAGTTCCACAAATTTACTAATAAGACCACCTACATTCTCCTCCAAATCATTTATATATATTACAAACAACAGGGGTCCTAGCACCGTTCCTTGTGGAACGCAACTAGACACAGATCTCTAGTCAGAAAAACACTACACTCTATCTTCTATGACTAAGCTGGTTCTGCATCCATCTTACTAGCTCACCATGTATTCCATATGATTTCACCTTTTGTATTAGCCTGTCACAAGAAATATTGCCAAAGGCCTTCCTAAAGTCCATATAGGCAGCATCTACTGCCCTGACCTCATCAATCATCATTGTCACTTATTCAAAAAATTCAGTTAAGCTTTTAAGACACAACCTTCCACACACAAAACCATGCTGCCTATTACTCTTCTCCAGTAAGTTCCCAACACTGCTATAAGGCTCACCAACATGTAATTGTCTGGATTATCCCTGTCGCCCTTCCTAAACAAAGGAATATCATTGGCTATTCTCCAGTCCTTTGCGACCTCTCCTGTGACTAAACAGGACACCATTTCCTCCAAATGGCCTCCCTGAGTATTCTGGGATAGATCCCAACGTACCTGGGGACTTTTCTACCTTAACATAAAACAAAGAACTGTGGATGCTGGGGATCTGAAACAAAAATGGAAATTGCTGGAGAAACTCTACCGGTCTGGCAGCATTTGTAGGAAGAAAGCAGAGTTAAAATTGAGTCTGTTGACTCTTCATCAGAACTGGTGTGACTTGTTTACCTTAATGCTTTTCAAAACACCCAAACGAACCTTTTTTATATTAACATGCCCTAGAATAAAAACGTATCCGTTCTGAGACTCACCATCCACCATATCTTTCTCCTTTGTGAATACTGATGCAAAGTGCTGATTAGGGACCTCACCACTTCCTCTGCTTCCACACAAAAATTCCCTCCTTTGTCCTAGAGTGGAAGTACCCTTTACCTAGCTATCCTCTTACTCCCCACATATAAATAAAATGCTTTGGCATTTTCATCAATCCTGTTTGCAAGCACACTTCACACCTCTTTTTCGCCCTCCTCATTCCTACTTTCTTTATATTATTCATGGACTCCGTCTTCCATTTCCTAACCCTTACATATGCCTCCTTTTCATTTTGACGGAGCTCACAATTTCTCTTGTCATCCAAGGTTCCCAAATCGTGTCATCCTCATCTTCCATTTTCGCAGGAATATGCTGGTCCTGAACTCTAATCAACTGACCTTCAAAAGATTCCCATGTGACATGTAGGGATTAACTCTCAAACAGCAGTACCCAATCTACATTCCCCAGTTCCTACTTAATATTGTGGTAGTTAACCTTCACCCCAGTTTAGTACTTCCACCCAAGGACTACTCTTATCCTGATCCATAAGTTACTTAAAACTTATGGTTTATGGTCACTGTTCCCAAAATGCTCCCCCACTGAAACTTCGATCACTTGGCCAGGCTTATTCCCCAATACCAGGACTAGTACAGCCCCTTCCCTTGCTGGACTTTTACATATTGCTTTGAGAAACCTTTCTGGACACTCCTAAAAAATACCATGCCTCCCCCCACCCCCCCCAGCCCATTGAAGCTCCTGGCACTAAGGGAGTCCCAGTCAACATGGGATAAGTTAAAATCACCCAAAACTCCAACAACCTGCTGTTCTTATATTTTTCTGAGACTGTCCATATCTCTGTTCCTCTATCACTTGCTGGCTCTAAGGAGGTCTATAGTACAACCCCATCTAAGTGATTGCACCCTTGAATGACAGAATAGGCTCAAAGAATTGAATTGTTTTCATTTGTACATTTAAACCACAATTTGATGATGATATTGGTGGTGTCTCACTTATCAGTGAAATTATTGGTGTATTATCAATGATCTTTTCTGGTTTTACAGCTTAGGTGTATGTCAAATTTGGATTCCGTTCCTTTTCACTTTTTGGTCTCAATGACAAATGAATGACCTTGGAGTCTTTGCTTCACCAACAACTTTTGCTGCGTTCCAGGTTTCTAAAATTAGATCCCTTACAAATACAGTTTATCCTCGCAATGACTCAGACAAGGATTGGATGTGCTTGTTAAAGTCTTGACCACCTCCTACCTGTGTGTCAGTGAGTAAGTTGTCTTACTGCCTCCTGGCCAGTGTTTCTTGCTTGGCAAAGTTCTTTTGTACTTTCTCCCATTGTGTAGCCCTGCAGATGATTTCATTTCAGCCTCGAAAGTTACGGCTTGGAGTGTCAATGAGGCAATGTTTGGTCTTTCTTTGTTTTTCAGCTTTTTATGAAAGTTCTTTTATATGTCTAGATGTGTCTTCCAAGAGTAATGTGATAAAGGTGACAAATTGAAAACCACACAGTTTTGGAAATCTCTTAAACGCTCTTGTGGCGCTTCATGTAGATGGTAATTGTGATCGTTTTCAGTTACACAATCTCTTCTAGACATGGGTTCAGATCACACCATATCTGCCGCCAAGTGCATCTTGTGGTTTCCAGAAGTTTAAGATAATCACATAGTCAACACGAAATGCTGGAGCGTACTTCAAATGATTTCACAGATCTTATCATGTGCTGTTGAATGATAATATTATTTGCTCGATGCACAAATAATGATGGGGCACTCAGCATACTTTTGTTTACACACAAGATGTCTAGTTCCAAAATCATATTCTAATCATGTAAAATATTACAGCAAGAAAGACAAAATGTAAAATACTGCAGAGGCACAGAATTCTTCAGGGGGACGGTGAGCAGCCAGAGATCGTAGTTCACATTGGTGCCAATGACATAGGTCGAAAAAGGGATGAGGTCCTGCAGAGCGAGTACAGGTAGTTAGGAAAGAGGCTGAAAAGGATCTTGAGGATAGTAATCTCTGGGTTGTTATCAGTGCCACGTGCTAGTGAGGCAAAGAATAGAGAGATAGGTCAGATGAACGTGTGGCAGAGGAGCTGGTGCAGGGGGCAGGGTTTCAGATTCTTTGATCATTGGGACCTCTTCTGGAGCAGGGGTGACCTGTACAAGAGGGACAGGTTGCATCTGAACTGGAGGGGAACCAATATCCTCGCAGGAACATTTGCTAGTGTTACTCAGGAGGGTTTAAACTAGAGGGGCAGGGGGCTGGGAACCAGAGCAGCAGGTCACCAAGTGGAGGGATTGAAGGGAAGGTAGATGTTAGGACCAGTAAATCAGAAAGAAAGGACAGGTAGGGACTGGTAAAGGAACATGATGATACTAATGAGCTGAAGTGTGTTTATTTCAACGCAGGGACAATTAAAGGTAAGGTAGATGAGCTTAGAGCCTGGGTTTGTACATGGAACTATGATGTTGTGGCCATTACAGAGACTTGGTTGAGAGGGGGACAGGATTGGCTGCTCAATGTTCCAGGGTTTTGTTGTTTTAGACAAGATAGAGAGGAAGGTAAAAGAGGTGGAGGAGTTGCATTGCTAAACAGGGATAATGTCACATCTGTACTCAGAGAGGACATGCTGGAGGGCTCATGTACTGAGACAATATGGGTAGAGCTCAAAAGTAAGATGGATGTAATCACTCTGATATGATTATACCATAGGCTTCAAAACAGCCACCAAGTGATTGAGGAACAAATATGTAGGCAGATTGGTGACAAGGTTGGCAATTTAAGGGACCCTCGGATAATGAGGGAGGTTGTGAATTTAGTCAAAAGGGAAAAAGAAGCATACATAAAGTTTAGGAAGCTAAAATCAGACAGGGCCCGTGAAGAACATAAGGAAATGAAGCTATGAAGAGAGGTTGAGTAGGTTAGGATTGTTTTCATTAGAAAAAAGGAGATTGAGGGGGGACCTGATTGAGGTCTTCAAAATCATGAAGGGTTTAGACAGGGTTGATAGAGATAAGCTTTTTTCCCAGGGTGAGGGATTCAATAACGAGGGGTCACGCGTTCAAGGTGAGAGGAGAAAAGTTTACGGGGGATACACGCGGAAAGTACTTTACACAGAGGGTGGTAGGTGCCTGGAACGCGTTGCCAGCAAAGGTAGTAGAGACAGGCACGGTAGATTCATTTAAGGTGCGTCTGGACAGATGCATGAGTAGGTGGGGAGCAGAGAGATACAGATCCTTAGGAATTGGGCGATAGGTTTAGACAGTGGATTTGGATCGGCACAGGCTTGGAGGGCCGAAGGGCCTGTTCCTGGGCTGTAAGTTTTCTTTGTTCGTTTTTGTTCTTTGAAAGCAGGAAAGAACTCAAGCAGGGAATTAGGAGAGCAAGAAGGGACCATAAAATGACCTTGGCAAGTAGGGTTAGAGAGAATCCCAAGGCATTCTATACATACATTAAAAATAGGAGGATAACTACAGAGAATGTAGGACCAGTCAAAGATAAAGGAAGGAACATACGCTTAGAGGCAGAGGATGTGGGTGAGATCCTAAATGAGTACTTTGCATCTATACTCACCCAGGAAAAGGAAATGGAGGATAGTAAGATTTATGTGGAGCATGCTAATATGCTCGGGCATTTTGAGATCAAGAAAGAAGTGGTGTTGGGTCTCTTAAGGAGCATTAAGGTGGATAAGTCCCCAGGCCCTGATGGTATCTACCTCAGGTTATTGAAAGAGGTAAGAGAGGAGATTGTTGGGGCCTTGACCAAGATCTTTGTATCCTCGCTAGCCACAGGAGAGGTCCTGGAGAACTGGCATTTGCTAATGTTGTTCCTCAGTTCAAGAAGGGAAAGAGACATAATCCAGGAAACTACAGACCAGTGAGTCTCACATCGGTGGTTGGAAAGCTATTGGAGAGAATTCTTAGGGATAGGATTTATGCACTTGGAAAAGTATGACCTAATTAAGGACAGTCAGAATGGCTTTGGGCAGGGCATGTCATGTTTTACTAACTTGATAGAATTTTTCAAGGAGGTGACGAAGGTGATTGATGAGGGTAGAGCGGTGGATATTGTCTACATGGATTTCTGCAAGGCTTTCGACAGGGTCCCTCAAGGTAGACTCATCCAGAAAATGAAGATGCCTGGGAAGCACATGTTACTTGCCTACGTGGATTCAGGATTGGCTTGCCCATAGAACGCAGAGGGTAGTGGTGGAAGGGTGTTTTTCAGGCTGGAGGTCCATGCACTCTGCAATCTTATCCTTAATAATGGACTCTAAAATCTTACCAATGATTGATGTCAGGCTTACTGGCCTCTAACTTCCTGTCTTCTGCCTCCCTTCCTTCTTAAACATGGGTATTATCCTTCATCATTTCCCAGTCCTCTGTGACCCTCCCTCACTCCAGAAATTCATGAAAGATCACCACCAATGCCTCTACAATCTCCATGGTTATCTCCTTCAGAATTCTGGGTGTAACCCATCCAGTCTGGGTGTTTTGTCCACCTTCAGACCTTTCAGTTTCCCCGGAACCTTCTCCTTAGTGATGGCCAATACTCTCACCCCTGCCCCCAACTCACTTGATGTTCTAGTATAGCCCCCCTTCTTATAGTTGTTCCTTTATCTACTGTGCCTGAAGTTAGATTCCTGACCCTTTCTATACTTCGTCCTAGTACTAGTTGTAGAAACTTTAACCTTTGCTGAGCCTTCCCCCCACACATGGTTTCTGTGGCCAGCGTTAAAAGTCCTGAAAACTGTGTTGCCTGCCTGGTGCCTGGGTTCAGGTTATTTCATCTGGGCTGCAGAGAGACTTAGAGTGGGAGGGGAAAGATCTGGTTGTTGTGGTCCATGAAATCGATAGAAAGAGGAAAGAGGTTCTGCTGAGGGAAAATGAGCAGCCAGAAGCAAAATTAAGAAGCTCGGAAAATGGCTAGGACCTGAATATAATAATCAAGCCAGACACTCCAATGCAGTGTGAGGAAGTGCTGCATTGTCAAAGATGCTGTCTTTTGAGTGGGATGTTAACTGAGGCCTGTCCACACTGTCCCATAGATGTGAAAGATCCCATGGTGCTGGTTTGAAGAACAGAATGTGAGTTATCGATGTTGTTTTGGTTAATTGTTATTCTTCTTATCCTTTTTTTTATCCTAGTTCAGCTGACAATTTATGTAGTATGTTATGGAAGTTATAAAGTGATGACTAATATTGTTATGCAACATTCGATCGTCATCAACTATGAGCTGAGTGTTCATGTTGGAAGAAAACATGCTGATTTTACAATGTGAATAAATTCCAAAGAACATGAATGTGTAGCTGAGAAAATATAACTAGAAGAGTGGAGCAGGAAGACACAGGACTGAAGAAGTATTTTTTAAAATCCTTAAAAATGCAACCATGATTAATAAAGTAAATAGATTGTTAGGGCGTATTATCTGAAATAGAAGTTCAAAGTCCAAGCATGTGTTATTAACTATGTGATTCATTGTTAAGATCACAATTTCACTATAGTATTGATGCTTAATCACCATTTCTCTCAAGGAAAATTCATTAGGAAAGACCTAGAGGACAACAAGAACAGTAATCCCAGTACTTCAATCTTGTACGTGCAAAAACTAAGGGAAGACCATTTTTGTCAAAATGTTTTGTTGAAGTTAACAAGGTAAAAGATTGCATTTTTCTTTTACAGTTCATCAAACTATTAAAAAGGAAGCAAGGTCTTCAAAACTACATTGGTGCCCAGTAAGAAATAACGGAGAGAAATGGTTCCACCTATTCATATTGATCTAAAGTGCAAAAATATAGTAGAAAATCATCTTAAATATTTGCTTAATTATTCATCTGTTTACAGATAGAAAAATTCTATGTTCCCAGCACCTTGCTGTCTGACTGTGAAATATTTGCAACTTACAACTAACATGAAAAGGAATTCTATTTGAAGTGCCCTAGAAATATATGCTGACAGGACAAAATCAAAGATAGAGGTCCCAGTGTGTCAGCACAAGTCAAACAGAGATGACTTCAGTGGATTGACGTCCCCACAGGTTGAATGGTGGTTGCATACTCAAGGACCTTCTGATGTTAGAGCCAGACAACAACTATATCTCCCAAGCCTCCAAGGATTCTTGTAAATATGATGTGAAGACCCTAACCACCACTATTGCACTCGGGAATCAACAGCTAGTGAAAAAGCAAAATTGTACACCCCCTCCCCCTCCCACACCCGTGGCTTGAATTGCTCTACAATGGTGACCAATGCTTACTGCAGCTTGGCAGCAGGTGCCAACACTAAAATTGACAGGCTAACATGGCAGCTTCATGTGTGGTATTTGTGGCAGAACTTGCTGCTTGAGGATTGACCTCCTCAGTCATTGGTAAAGGTGCACCAAGAGAAGACCCAAACCACCTAAATTAATAATTTGATGTATGGCCATCGTCGTTCATAGATGGAAGGATAACAACTCAGTTTAACAGAAAGAAAATGGGACTTTACTTCTTTAAAGTATAATTTTTTTTTAAGTTGTAAGTTACTACTTTCTCTCCCGCTTCAATGGTGGCTTCCAAGTTTCATCCAAACCAAGACAGCAAATCAACAGACAAGGAGATGGTAAGAACTGCTGATGCTGGAGCCAGAAATAACACAGTGTGGAGCTGGAGGAGCACGCAGGCCAGGCAGCATCAGAGGAGCAGAAAAGTTGACGTTTCATATTGGGACTCTTTCCCAACACGAAACGTCAACTTTCCTGCTCCTCTGATGCTACCTGGCCCGCTGTGCTCCTTCAGCTCCACACTGTGTTATATCTAACTCAACAGACAAGATGCTCCAAAGGTTAGTTTTTGTGACTTCATACCACATACTAAATGATGCATAAAACAGATGAAAGCTCACTTTATCTTTGATCCTTCTCTTCCTCCCTACAGGGCATACTTACTGTCAATGCAGCACCTATACAAATTGAGATTGTAAATGCCTTAAAAGAATTGCAAGTTGAAAACATGAATCCTCCCACTCTGTAGTACACAGCAGAAACTCGTCAATTGCTTCATCAATTTTTTTTTATGTTCCTGATCAGTTAGCTCCAATAAACTCCATTTCTACTGTGTATTTCTGTGTATATTTATTCAGCAACTGGGATCTTACATGATCTCTTGTGTAAGATTTTTTTGAAAGGATGGACATTTTAATTGTCTGAAAAGTTATATTTTCATGGTGTTGTTTCTGGGTAATTCAAGGTTTGTTATTTTTCCCATAGTTCTGTATTGAGATACAAAACTCCTGTTCTCACTGTGAAGAATACTGCTGAGACTGTATAAGCTCTGGTTAGATCACATTTGGAGTATTGTGGCTGTCCAATAGAAGACAGAGGATGGTAGTAGATGGAAAGTTTTCAGCCTGAAGCTCGGTGCCCAGTGGTGTTCTGCAGGGATCTGCTCTAGCACCTCTGCTCTTTGTGATCTTTATAAATGACTTGGATGAGGAAGTGGAAGGGTGGGTTAGTAAGTTTGCCAATGACATGAAGGTTGGTGAAGTTGTAGACAGCATGGAGGGCTGTTGTAGGTTGCAACGGGACATTGACAGGATGCAGAGCTGGGAGAAGAAGTGGCAGATGGAATTCAACCCAGAAAAGTGTGAAGTGATTGATTTGGAAGGTCGAATTTGAATGCAGAATACAGGGTTAATGGCAGGATTCTCAGCAGTATGGAGGAACAGAGGGATCTTGGGGTCTATGCACATAGATCATCAAAGTTACTACCCAAGTTGATTGGGTTGTAAAGAAGGTGTATGGTGTGTTGGCTTTCATTGGCAGGGGAATTGAGTTTAAGAGCCACGAGGTTAAGCTGCAGCTCTATAAAACTCTGGTTAGACCACACTTGGAATATTGTGTTCAGTTCTGGTCACTTCATTATAGAAAAGATGTGGAAGCTTTAGAGAGGGTGCAGAGGAGATTTACCAGGATGCTGCCTGGACTGGAGGGCAGGTCTTATGAGGAAAGTTTGAGGGAGCTAGGGCTTTTTTCATTGGAGCAAAGAAAGGTGAGAGGTGACTTGTTAGATGTGGACAGCCAGAGACTTTTTTCCCAGGGTGGAAATGACTGTTATGAGGGGGCATAATTTTAAGGTGATTGGAGGAAGGTATAGGGGAGATGTCAGAGGTAGGTTCTTCACACAGAGAGTGGTGGGCGTGTGGAATGCGCTGCCGGCAGTGGTAGTGGAGTCAGATACTTTAGAGACTTTTAAACGACTCTTGGATAGGCACATGGAGGATTGTAAAATGTAGGATATGCAGGGTAAATTGATCTTAGTAGGATAATAGGTTGACACAACATTGTGGGCTGAAGGGCCCGTACTGTGCTGTACTGTTCTATGTTCTACGTTTTGGGCCCCATATCTAAGGAACAATATGCTCACTTTGGAGGGAATCCAGAGGAGGATTACAAGAATGATCTTGGTATGAAGGCCTTGTCATATGAGGAGTGGTTGAGGACTCTGAGTCTGTACTCGATGGAGTGTGGAAGGATGAGGATGGATCTGATTGAAACTTGCAGATTACTGAGAGGCTTGGAACGAGTGGATGTGGAGAAGATGTGTTTCCACTAATAGGAGAGATGAGGACCTGAGGGCACAGCCTCAAAATGAAGGGGCGACCCTTTAGAACTGAGATGAGGAGAAGTTTCTTCAGCCAGAGGGTGGTGAATCTGTGGAACTCATTGCTACAGAGGGTTATGGAGAGTCATTGAGTGTATTTAAGTTGGAGATAGATAGATTCTTGATTAGTAAGGGGATCGAGGGTTACAGGGAGAAGGCAGGATAATGGAGTTGAGAAACATAAGTGAAATGATTGAATGGCAGAGCAGACTCAATGGGCTTAATGGCCTAATTCTGCTCTTTTATCTTAAGGTCTATGGTCTTATATAGGGTCTCTGACTTAAACACCAGCAATATTCCTATATTCCTGAGGTGAGAATACTTAATGAAGACAAAGAAAATTGATAGATATTGAAATGAGAAAATTATATTAGTTGCAGACAGAACAATCAAGGCTGGGATTGGACTACACTTAGTCCCAGATATTGCAGTCTCTAGATGAAGGAGGATCTAGCTTGAGGTTAGACTTACACTTCTGCGCTGTTGCTAAATTGCAGCATGTGGTGAGAAATGTTTGCACATATAGCTGAACATTGTGAAATGTTGTTGTTCAGTATTCTTTAATAATAATGCAAGTATAATTCTAAACAAAAATAGAAAGGGTTGACAGTTCGGGGTGAGGTGAAGGACCATTTTGGATGGGGCTGGTTGAAGTCCCAATGCAATGAATATAATGAATCATGGCTACAGTAGAGCCCCTCGTTCCTGAGCGCACATTGTTTAGTTGCTGTCTAAAATATTTGCAAGGTGGGCAGCCGTGGGAAAACTAGAATGTAGAAGGATGTTTTGCTTTGTAGAATGTATACACAGTACACAAGGAAATGTAGTAATGTAAATAAATATGCAATATTGGGCAGCTGTAGTTGATATCACGTCATTGTTAAAGTGTATTGGTACTGTGAAGCAACATGTTAATCTGTTTCTACTAAACTTTGTATTTTTCTTTTGCCAGGAGTGGATATTTTTAGTCTTCATAATGGATAAAGGAAATTATTGCTGGAATGGCTCAGATCTTTGGCCTCCCACTGTCAGTATCAAACATCAAGTCAAATATAACTCAACACAGATGCAAAGTAAAGCTTCTCGCCCTTGGTTGAAGCAATGTGTTGTAACCAGAATCTCAGAAAATTGGTCACAGAGTCATAAAGATCTACAGCACTGGGATGCCAGATCAACCTAGCTGCTCTTTCCGAAACCAACCTTGTAGACAAAAGGCAACTGAGGAAGTGAAAAGTGGTTACACCTTCTTCTGGAAAGGGAAGGCTGCTGATGAGCCTGGAATTCACTGTGTTGGATTCACAATTAAGAACCAGCCCACTAGTTATCTGTCTGAATGTCCTGTGGTGATCAACGACTGACCAATGACCATCCATCTGATGCTGACAAACAACCAGAAGGCTACAGTTGTAATTGCTTATGCCCCAACCCTTGACTCAGGAGGAAGTAAAGGAGACTTTTCTATGCCAAACTTGACTCACTGATGTCAGGAATTCCCAAGGAGGAAAAGGAAATTCTTCTTAGAGACTTCAATGCCAGGGTTGGTTAAGACCACAACCTTTGGAATGGCACCATAGGAGGGAATGTATTGGCAACATCAACTCCAGTGGAGCTCTCCATCTCACAATATGCACTGAGTACAACCCTCACCATCATAAACACGCTCTTCCATCAGAAAAGCAAAGTCAAAGCATCGTGGAGGCACCCAAACTCGAAACAATGTCAACTCACTGATTATGTCATTGTTCACTCCAGGGACATGAATGTCACCAGGATTATGATTGGCTCAGATGACTGCAGGACTGATCACTGCCTTATCCGTTCCACAGTTTCCATCAGACTACACAGAAAGGGGAGGTTTCAGAAAAAGCAGACCCAGCCAAGATTCAACATCGAGAGCCTGGGTGACACAGTCACTATGCAGAATCTACAGGCCTCACTTGCTAAAAACCTACCTCAGGAATCCCCAGAGGACATAGGAGGACACTGGAGTCTGCTTAAATCAACCATTCTCTAAGCCTGCAATAACACTGTCAGGTACAAATCGAGAAACCATCAGGACTGGTGCGATGAGAATGAGACAGAAATTGAACAGCTCATCTCTAAGAAAAGGACAGCTTTCTGTAACTGGACAATATCATCAACCACAAGGCCAAAAGAAGGGCCAAAGCTAAGACTGATGACTAGAAGAGGGTAAGAGAACTCAAAAATAAATGGTGGAGTGATAAGGCCTTGGAAATCCAACAACTGGCAGAAGCCAATGACAAAAGAGGCTTTTCAGCACACCAAGGCAGTATACAGTCCAAGCTACCATGGTCTAAACCTCTTGCACTCTAAAGACGGACAAAAACTGCTCAAGGACAACAAAGCAATAAACACCTGCTGGGGAAAGCATTTCCCAGAACGCCTCAACCATTACTTGAAAATTATCAACCAAGTCCCCCAGAAATCCATGCAAGGTGACATGTGAGAACCTCCCAGCATGACCAAATACAAGGAGCCCAAGGAGAGTAAGAAAAACAGCACTGCTCATATTGATGTGATTCCTGCAGAGGTCCAAATGGAGGGTGGCCCACAGCTCCATGAATATATATATGTTTTGTTCTTGAGGGTTTGGCTCAAAGAAGAACTCACTTGGAGCTCAGGGATGCTCTGATTCTGACCTTATTCAAAATGGGCGACAACGCTGACTGTAGGAATTACAGAGGCTTCTCCCTTCCTTCACCACTGGCAAAGTACTTGCCTGTGTCATTGCCAGTAGATTTCTGTCATTATCTGAGGAAATACTCCCCGAATCACCGTTTGGCTTCCACTGGTTCAGAGGAACAACAGACATGATCTTCACAGCAAGTCAATTACAAGAAAAATTTCAGGAAGAGAAACAACTGTTTTGCATGGCCTTCATTGTCCTAACTAAAGTCTTCGACACAGTTAATCACCAAGCTCTCTGGTGGATACTGTCATGATGTGGTTACTCCATTAAGTTGATCAAGATGATGACATATCTGCGACTGTGCAACTATGAATTGGAGTCTGAGGCTTTCACTGTGGAGACAGAGGTCAAACATGGCTGCTTCTTCGCACCCACCCTGTTCACCATCTTCATTGCTGCCATCCTCCATCTTACTGGCTAAAACTTACCCAAGGGAATTCAAATCATTTAACTTCTGGACAGCAGGCTGTTCAACCTTTAGTAGGTTCAAGGCCAAGCGCAAGGTTTCCAACACCTCCATCTTGGAGCTTCAATATGCTGATGACAAAGCCATTGCAGCACACTCAGTGGAAGATCTATAGTTCATCTCAGATGGCTTTGCCAAGGTGTACAAGTTCCTAGGCCCTACCCTTAACAAGGAAAAGACTCTAATACTCCATCAACCACCACCCGGCAGTCCCACCATCCCTCGTACAATAAGGCTCAATGACCATCCCCTTGAAAACGTGGATCACTTCCCGTACCTCAACAGCCTTCTCTCCCCAAAGGCCTGCATTAATGCAGAAATACAACACTGTCTGAGCTGTGCCAGTGCCCGATTCAGAAGAAGGATGTTTGAAGACCGTGAACTACAGGCCCAGACAAAAATTCTGGTCTAAAAAACAATTGTCCTTCCCACACTGCTATATGGAGCTGAAACATGGGCTATCTACAGTAGGCGCCTTAAACCACTGGAACACCACCACCAGAGAGCCCTACACAAAAAATCCCACAAGTTACCACGGAAGACAAGCGCACTAACACCAGTGCCTGGGAGGAGGCATCACCAGCACCATCCTTCAACAGCAACTCCAATGGATTGGCCATGTCTCCAAATGGCAAACTCACACCTCTCCAAACAGATCATGTAGGCCCAGATGAAGGAAAGTCAGCATGTTCCTCATCACCAAAAGAAACACAAGATAACATCCAGACTAACCTCGAGCAATTCCACGTCAACACCAATAACTGAGAGATCATGGCTACAAACCGGAATCACTGGGGAAACATCATACAGCAGTGAGTTATATACCTTGGAAATGATCTCCACCACGCCGCTGAACAGAAGGGAGTCTTGCACAAGGTCAAACAGAACATCAGGAAGGCCCACCCACCACCACCTCTAATCACCATTAGCCCCCACCAATGCCCACAATGCAATAGAATCTGTGAATCCCAGATTGGCCTCTTCAGCCATCTGAAGACCCACAAATACACGACCTGATGAAGGACACTTGATTCGAGGGTTTGCCAAAAAAAAGATAGACAGCGCAGAAAATGGTTTATTGGCCCATCACATCCACACCAGTCAAAAACAACCACCTCACTATTCTAATCCCATTTTCCAGCACTCGGCCCAAAACCTGGTATGCCTTGGCATCACAAGTACATATCAAAATATTTCTTAAATTGTTACGAGTGTTTATGCCTCTACCACCCTTAAAGGCAGTGAGTTTCAGATTCCTACCATCCTCTGGGTGAAATAGTTTCTCCTTGCATCTCCTCTTAACCTTCTGCCATTTACCTTAAATCAACATCCCCTGGTCATTGATACGTCCACCAAGAGGAAAAATTCCTTCCTGTCGACCCTATCTATGCTCCTTATAATTTTATACATCTCAATCATGTCCTCTCTCAAACTGCTCTGCTTTGAGGAAAACAACCCCAGTCTGTCCAATCTTTCTTCAACACGGAAACAAAAGTAATTTTTTTAAATTTCCCACACAGACCTCATTCTGCCCTCCTCAGTAAATAGTCAACATATTCCGAGAGTTTGGACACTCACAAAATATATTCATGAACATTCAGAGATAGTAGGAACTGCCGATGCTGGAGACTCTGAGATAATAAGGCGTAGAGCTGGATGAACACAGCAGGCCAAGCAGCATTAGAGGAGCAGGCAAGCTGACGTTTCAGGTCTGGAACCTTCTTCAGAAATGGGAGAGGGAAAGGAGATTCTGAAATAAATAGAGAGAGAGGGAGGTGAATGGAAGATAGATAAAGGAGCAGATAGGTGGAGAGGAGATGGACAGATAAGGGAGGCGGGGATGAAGCCAGTAAAGGTGAGTGTAGGTGGGGAGTTAGATGGGGGTTGTTCAGTCAAAGGAAGACAGACAGGTCAAGGAGGCAGGGATGAGGCTGGTAGGTAGGAGGTAGGGGTGGGGGTTGAGGTGGGAGGAGCAGATAGATGGGAGAAAAGACGGACAGGTCAGGGAGGCAGGGACAAGCTGGGCTGGTTTTGGGTTGCAGTCGGGGGAGGGGAGATTTTGAAGCTTGTTAAGTCCACATTGATACCATTGGGCTGCAGGGATCCCAAGCGAAATATGAGGTGCTGTTCCTGCAACCTTCAGGTGGCATTGTTGTGGCACTGCAGGAGGCCCAGGATGGACATGTCGTCCAGCTTCAAAATCTCCCCGCTCCCGACGTCATCGCAAAACCAGCACAGCTCATCCCCACCTCACTGACCTGTCCATCTTTTCTCCCACCTATCTGCTCCTCCCACCTCAACCCCCATCCCCACCTCCTACCTACCAGCCTCATCCCCGCCTCCTTGATCTGTCCGTCTTCCCTTGACTGACCAAACCCCATCCCAACTCCCCATCGACACTCACCTTTACTGGCTCCATCCCCGCCTCCCTGACTTGTCCATCTCCTCTCCACCTATCTGCTCCTTTACCCATCTTCCATCTGCCTCCCCCTCTCTCTCTACTTATTTCAGAACCCTCTTCCCCTCCCCCATTTCTGAAGAAGGGTCCTGACCCGAAATGTCAGCTTTCCTGCTCCTCTGATGCTGCTTGGCCAGCTGTGTTTATCCAGCTCTACACCTTGTTATTTCATGAACATTCTGATGTAGTGCAAACTGAATTCCAGCCAACAGAAGGCTTTAATCCTCTTGGTTTTAACTAGATTTAAACTCTGATCCTACACCAAACACTAATAGTAGAAGAATAGAAAGGTTATGGCATGCACTACAAAAGTTCTTACTAATGCAATTGTTATGCTGTTATCAAAGTCATTTTCAGAGAATTTACATCCAGCATGCAGAATCCCTAACATCTTACCTGATTCTGTGTTTATAATGCTGTGATATGCTTTCTAAATCTTTAGAAAGTTTTTACTTCTACAAGACTTAATGGTTTGTGGTTCTAAACATATTGCAGTCTTTTTGATTTCTTCTGAGAGATAAACTGGCTCGCCATCACGAGGAGCAATAGGGTTTCAAGTGGTAATTACCCATTTCAAGTTCTAACAATGTGTGAGATTATTTTGCCTAAAATAGCTCAGTCGATCTTCCAATGCACTGATGTGTAGTTAAATTAATTAGACTGAACTCATTACTACAAACTCACTGAGACTTTATGCATTGTGGTATTGAATTAGCAGACATAACTTAAAACTCAAATTCATAATTAGCAATTATAAATAGCAGAAATAAAATATATATTGTGGCACAGTGGTTGTGTCTTTACATTTGGACAAGAAGTCTGATTTCTTTTTTCCTAGGGTGGTGGAATCCAAAACTAGAGGGCATAGTTTTAAGATGAAAGGCGACTGATTTAAAAAGGACCTGAAGGGTAACTTTTTCCATAAAATCCCTACAGTGTGGAAGCAGGCCATTTGACCCATTGAGTCCCTGTTGGCCCTCCAAAGAGCATCTCACCGAGACCTGCACTCTATCTCTAAGATCCTGCATTTCCTATGGCGAATCCACAAGCATCCATTCCCTCCACCACTGACGCTCAGTAGCAGCAGTGTGTACTATCTACAAGATGCACTGCAGAAATTCACCAAAGATCCTCAGATAGCACCTTCCAAACCATGACCATTTGCATCTGAAAGGACGAATGCAGTTACACAGGGACACCATCACCTCCAGGTTCCCTCCCAAGCCACTCACCATCGCTGTGCCTTCACTATCACTGGGTCAAAATCCTGGAATTCCCTCCCTAATGGCATTGTGGGTCAACCCAAATCAGGAGGACTGCAGTGGTTCAAGAAGGCAGTTCACCATCACCTTCTCAAAGGAACATAGGGATGGGCAAGAAATGTAGGCACAGCCAGCGACGCCAACATCGCACATGAATAGGAAAAAAACATCCACCAAGCCTGCACAACCCTGGATACTATGGGCAACTTAACGTGGCCAATCCATCTAACCTGCACATCTTTGGAGTGTGGGAGGAAACACGCAGACTCCACACAGATAGTCAGCTGAGGGTGGAATAGAACCTGGGTCCCTGACACTGTGAGGCAGCAGTGCTAACCACTAAGATGGGTGGCATGTGTATGGAATGAGCTGCCAGAGGAAGTGGTGGAGGCTGCTACAATAACAATATGTAAAAGGAATCTGGGTATATGAATAGGAAGGGTTTAGAAAGATATGGACCAAACGCTGGCAAATGGGACTAGGTCAGATTGAGATAACAAGCATGGGGCTGGATGAACACAGCAGGTCAAGCAGCATCATAGGAGCAGGAAAACTTGACGTTTTGGGCCTAGACCCTTCATCAGAAATGGGGGAGGGGAAGAGGGTTCTGAAATAAATAGGGAGAGAGGGGGAGGCAGATAGAGGATGGATAGAGGAGAGGATAGGTGGAGAGGAGGCAGACAAGTCGAAGAGGCGGGGATGGAGCCAGTAAAGGTGAGTGTAGGTAGGGGGGTAGGGAGGAGATAGGTCAGTCCAGGGAGGACGGACAGGTCAAGAGGCGGGATGATGTTAGTAGATAGGAGATGGGGGTGTGGCTTGAGGTGAGAGGAAAAACAGGTTAGGGAGGTGG
>JAHRHZ010000112.1:45064651-45099549 GCA_024137785.1 Ginglymostoma cirratum | reverse complement strand
ACCCTTCATCAGATTTCTGATGAAGGGTCTAGGCCCGAAACGTCAAGCTTTCCTGCTCCTATGATGCTGCTTGGCCTGCTGTGTTCATCCAGCTCCACACCTTGCGTCAGAGGTTCTGTTCACCTTGAGAGCTGGCTCTGAGGGAGCTGGGTCAGTGTCATGGACATTCCATTTGTAAATAAAGGGTGACTTGGTGATGGGATACTGGCCTCTGTGGAGTTATTTCAGAGAATAACAATTAGGACGAAGGATATAAGACATTTGTGACGGTGAGCAGTTTCCAGAATGCTGATACCTTATATAGAACATAGCTTAGTTTTTGCATAAATCACCTGGTAAAAAGCCATCTTAGCTTCCCAGCTGGGAATGATTCAAAAAGGCCAGCTGCCTAGATAAAGAGCAATTCCTTCAGAACAATCCAGAAGAAATCAACTCTCCAGACTGAGAGAGAGAAAATTAGAGAGGCATCTTAGAATAATTAGAAGTCTTCTGTAAAATATCTGGAATGCTAAAAGTACTGCACTCTCAGATATAGAAGCCAAGAATTTTCTGTCCCACCTGGAGGCTACTGTCCTGTGCTGTCAACCTTGACAAGAAAATGCCAATTATTCAGTCCCAGAAGCCATCACAGCTGCTAATCTAACTTGAAATGCCAACCTTTTTGCTTAGCAACAGTGACTTCAAGTCTCAAGCCCCAACTGTATACCACAGAGATGTATTGGGAGTTTCTTTATTTATTTGTCACATCTGTGGTTGATTTAATCTTGATCATTATAACATCTTGTTAATTTTTTTCCTCTTTATCCCTACGGACATTTCAGTAGCATTAATTCACTAACCTTTAATCACTCGGGCATGGACGAGGCCAGTGCTGAGTCACACTGCCTGGAAGGGGAATAAGAGCCAAAGTTCCATTGCCCATTCAATGAAGGCTTTTATCGCTTGAATAAACTAGTTCTAATGATCCAAACAGACAGTGCTAAGATATTCTTCATTTTCATTCTGGGAGTGAAGGGTATCATGGAAGACCATCCCCATGAGTATCTTACAGCTGTACTGAGGGAGGATACTTCACAGGACTCATGCAGTGAGGCAATATGGGTAGAACTCAGGAATAGGAAAGGTGAAATCACAGTACTGGGGGTATACTACAGGCCTCCCAACAGCCAGTGGGAGGGAGGAGAGAATATGTAGACAGATTTTGGGAAGATGTATAAACAGCGGGGGTGTTGTGGTGGGTTAATTTAAATTTCCCAATATTGACTAGGTATCACTCCCTGTGGGCTTGGATGGAGCAGAATTTGTAAGAACCATTCAGGAGGGATTCCTGACACACTATGTAATCAGCCCAACCAGGGAAGGGGTTATACTGGACCTAGTTTTGTGAAATAAGCCCAGCCAGGTGAGTAAAGTTTCAGTGGGAGGAGCATTTTAGTAGTAGTGACCATAATGCCATGAATTTTAAGTTATGGATAGGAATAGCAGCAGTTCTCGGGTGAAGGTGTTAAATTCGGGGGAAGGCAAGCTATAACAATATGAGGCAGCAATTGGAGAATGTTGATTTGATGTGGCTGTTTGAGGGTAAATCTACATCGGACACATGGGAATATTTCAAACAGCTGGTGATAAGAGTTCAGGAGTGGCATGTTCCTGTGAGAATGAAGGATAGGTATGACAAGTTATGTGAGCCTTGGACGACCAGGGATGTTATGACCTTGGTCAAAAAGAAAGAGGAAGCATACATAAGGTCAAGGAGGATGGAAATGGACAATGCCCTTGAAGTATATAAGGAAAATGGGAAAGATCTTAAGCAAGGAATTAGAAGGGCTAAAATGATTGATGAAAAGTCATTAGCAAACAGGATTAAGGGGAATCCCAAAGCCTTTTATCCACTTATAAAAAGAAAGAGGGTAGCCTGAGAAAGGGTTAGCCTATCAAGGACAAAGGAGGGAAGCTATATGTGGAGTCAGACGATGGAGGTAAGGTCCTACGTGAATAGGTCCCTTGACCTGTCCGTCCTCCCTGGACTGACCTATCTCCTCCCTACCCCCTACCTACACTCACCTTTACTGGCTCCATCCCCGCCTCTTCGACTTGTCTGCCTCCTCTCCACCTATCCTCTCCTCTATCCATCCTCTATCCGCCTCCCCCTCTCTCCCTATTTATTTCAGAACCCTCTTCCCCTCCCCCATTTCTGATGAAGGGTTTAGGCCCGAAACGTCAAGTTTTCCTGCTCCTATGATGCTGCTTGACCTGCTGTGTTCATCCAGCCCCATGCTTGTTATCTCGGATTCTCCAGCATCTGCAGTACCTTTTATCTCTCCTACGTGAATACTTTGTTTCGGTATTCACCACAGAGAAGGAATTGATAGAGGATGATCTCAGGGAAGGGAGTGTTGAGTTTCTAAGCCAAGTTGCTGTTAAAAAGGAAGAGGTGTTGTGCATCTTAAAAGTATTAATATAGATAAATCCCCAGGTCATGATGGAAGCTATCCCAAGATATTGAGGCAGGCAAGAGAACAAATTACTAGAGCATTGACTGACATCTTTCTATCCTCTCAGGCCACAGATGAAGTCCCAGAGGACTGGAGAATAACTAATGTTGTCCCATTGTTTAAGAATGGTAGCAAGGATAATCAAGGAAATTACAGGCCTGTAAGTCTCTTGTTGGTGTTAGGGAATTGTTGGAAAAGACTCTCAGGGACAAGATCTACATGCATTTAAAAGCAAGTGGACTTATTAGTAACGGATAGGATGGTTTTGTACAGGGGCGGTTGAGCCCTCACTAACTTGATTGAATTTTTTGAAGAGGTGAGAAGATGATTGATGAGGGAAAAGCAGTTGATGTTGTCTACTTGGACTTCAGGAAAGCCTTTGACAAGGCCCCTTATGGCAGACTAGTGCAAAAGGTAAAGTCACATGGTATCAGGAATGACCTGGCAAGATGGATACAGAACTGAGTTAGTCATAGGAGATAGAGGATAGTAGTGAAAGGATACTTTTCAGAATGGAGGGCTGTGACTAGTGGTGTTCCAAAGAGATCAGTGCTGGGACCTCTGCTGTTCATGATCTACATAATTGATTTGGAGGTAAATGTGGCTGGTCTGTTTAGTATATTTGCAGATGATATGAAGATTGGTGGAGTTGTGAATAGTGAGGAGGATTATCAGAGGATACAGCAGGATATAGATCAGTTGGAGGCTTGGGCAGAAAATGACAAATGGAGTTTAATCCAGAAAAATGTGATGTGATGTATTTTGTAAGGTCAGGTCCATGTGGAAATTACACAGTGAATGGTAGAACCCTTAGGAGTCTTGATACGCAGAGGGATCTGGGTGTGCAGGTCCACAGGTTACTGAAGGTGACAGCGCAGGTAGTAAAATGCAGTAAAAAAGGCCTATGGCATGCTTGCCTTCTTTGAAAGGGGCATTAATTATAAGGATAGACGAGTTATGCTGCAGGTTGATAGAACTTTAGTTAGGCCACACTTGGAATATTGCATACAATTCTGGTTACCACTCTACCAGAAGGATGTGGATGCTTTGGAGAGAGTACAGAAAAGGTTTACCAGGATGTTCCTGGTATGGGGGATGTTAGCTATGAAGAAAGGTTGGATAGACTGGGTTTGTTTTCACTGGAACACCGGAGGTTGACGGGTGATCTAATAGAAGTTTATAAGATTGTGAATGACATGGATAGATTGGAAAGTATGAGGCTTTTTCCCAGAGTGGAGGGGTCAATTACTAAGGGGCACAGGTTCAAGGTGTGATGGGGCAAGTTTAAAAGAGATGTGTGAGGCAGGTTTTTCACACAAAGGGTGGTGAGTGCCTGGAAAGTGCTGCCAGAGGGGGTGGTGGAAGCAGACACAATAGCAGCATTCGAGAAGCACCTGGATGAATCCATGAAAAGGAAGGGAATAGAGGGATATGGATCCTGTAAGTGAAGACAGTTTTAGTTTGGAAGGGCAAAATATGTCAGTGCAGGCTTGGAGGGTCAAAGGGCCTGTTCCTGTGCTGTATTGTTCTTTTTTTTTGCTCTATATTGCTATACCCTCTTGTTCTGAACTTGCCATCAAGGGAAATAGCTTTTCACCCTTTCCTATCAAATCCTTTAATCACTAAGGACAATTAATATAACTTGTCTTCATAATTTAAACCTTTTTTCTATATTATCATTCTGGGCTTCAATTTTTAAATTCACTAATTGGACATGAGCATCGCTGGCCGGGCAGAATTTATTGCCTGTCCCTAGTCGCCCTTAAGAAGGTAGTAGTGGGCTGCTTTCTTGAACCACTGCAATCCACGTGCCGTAAGTTCACCCACAACGCTCTTAGAGAAGGAATTCCAGGATTTTGACCCAGCGGTATATTTCCAAGTCAGGATAATGTGAGGCTTGCCCAGGAACTTGGAGGAGATAGTGTTCCATGTATCTGCTGCCCTTGTCCTCCTCAATGGAAATGGTCGTGGATGTGGAAGGAGTTATTTGAGGATCTTTGGTGAATTTCTGCAGTGAATCTTGATTTTGTAGTCAGTAGACTCAGCAGTGCTTAATAATACTATTGAAAATATCTTACCCCATCAACTCCTTTCACATTGATTAAATGAAGTATACAAGCAGCTGAAACGAAAGGGGATGTTTATTATTCCAAGTGGGTTTGCATTTTGGGAAATCAGAGGTATGTCATTTCCAGAAGATGATTTCAACACAATTCATTATTAGTAATCGCTGATACAATGCATTAGAACTACCTAGTAATAACATTCTTGCTCAGCGGTTTCACAGCGGTTTCACTGCGGCCAGTTTTACTGAGTGTTGTTAAAGGGGAAGTACTTTCTACTGAACTTCCCTATAATCTAAAAGGCTAAAAATGAAGATGCATGTGCTGTTACAGTACTGACCTTCTTCAGTTGTCAGTTATTTCTATTGTACAATTTTGAACCATAGCTTGAATGTGGATTGAAGTTTGAAGAACTGAAATTCCACTCTGGAGAACATCAGGCTTAAGAACAATATGTTTTTGGGGACTTCCGTTCCAAGTGCAAATCTGAACCTGGGCTTTGCCAATGAATTCCACAGAACCTCGTCATGGTTGCAGTCTAGATAAAGTTTACGCTGCAGAGGGGGTATGGTCAGCCATTGAGGAGAAGTGAAACAGCACGCTCAGCGGAGAAGGCAAAGGAGGTGGATGGCAATCAAACACAAACACCAAATCTAATTTTTGCGTTGTTTTTCTATTCTTTGAAGCTTGGCCAAAGGGAGCTAATGACCATTCTGGTTTGTTTGCATTTAGAGTCAGACTATTAGTCTAATGAAAGTTCCAGAACATATCACACTTCTTTTCAGGATAAAGCACCTAAGCAAATTAGAAATAAAAAAAAGCTATAAAACTCACAATCAGTTCTAACAATATTAATTGATGGACATCTAGCAGCAAATAATAGTTTAATATCTGTGTTTACATAACAGACAAAAGAATAGCATGCAAAGATATTGGCCCAAAAATTCCCACCAAAGTAAATGTGAAATTAATGTTGCTAACTATTATTTATGTCCTGAAGCCATAGCAACTGAAGATCAGAACCGAGGTATAATTAAACTTGAAAATTGAGGAGAGTTAACAGTAAGTCACCACTACACCACTATTTTTATGAAATCATTTTCTCAATGTCTGGATTAACATTGAAATGTATCGGGTCATGTGCAGATGCTGTCTCCGCATGGGGAACGCAAAATCAGCTGCTACATAAAGTTATGCCAAAAATGTCTTCATACGTGCAGATAGCCACTTGAGGAGATCAATTCTGCACAGTATTAGCATATTGAGAACAAACATTGGGGTATGACTCTCCTAACAGATCCAATAACCCAAATGCACTGCTTACTTATGCAACTCAAGTACAATGGGGTTCCATTCAGTTATCGAACCCTCCTGGTGGAATGAAGTTTCGTCAAGTTCTTTTTATTTCAAAAATATACTTTATTCATAAAAAATCTTTATATACATAGATGGTCACTGGAGCAGTTCAATTCTGTACAGTGTACATTTGGAGAACAAACAAACTCAAGGCACCTCTTACTGAGACAAGACTATACTTACACACATTTGAGGCATCGAGAAGGTCCAATAACTTAATGGATCCCAAGTTAACTTTGGCAGAAAGACCTTAGACTGTGGTCTTTTCCCACTGCACCTTGGTGGCAGCAGTCCCAAGGTTTAGTGTGTCTTTTAGCGCATGGTCCTGGACCTTGGATTATGCCAGTCTACAGCAGTTAGTCAAGGTTAACTCCTTGTTCTGGAAGTTAATGGTCCTCCAGGTGAAGTTGCCAATTTTTTTTTATTTTCAAATCTAAGTACGGTTTTTGCAGTGTGACCAGCCTACCTATCTGGTGTTGTGAAATTTGTGGTATTTTTTTTCTTTAGATTTGAAATTTTTTAAACAAGTAATTTTTTAAAATTTTTAATTTTGTCTTTTATCTCTCTTCCTCTGTTAATCCAATATTCTTTCTGTTTAATTATTTTTCTATTCCTGATTTTATGTTGAATTCACCATTCCAACTTACTTTTTTTAATTCAAATGTATGCAAGTCATTTCACAATCCTTCTCTCTATCTGGTTGAAGAAGCACATTCCCAGTTGGTTAAAGTTGCATAAAGCCAGTAGCACAGTTCTCACATACTACCATGCAAAATAACATAGAGACTTGGTGAGTCAGGGCAGCTCTAACTAATGATATGTATTGTTTGTTGGCCTAACGTCACACTTTTGAGCCATAATGTATTCATATGTAAATACTGCCTGAAACAATTTGCAATAAAATGTGTGATTTTATTGAAAACATAGCTGATCTATCGTCAGAAATCCTTTATTCATTCACAGGACGTGGGCATCACTGGCTAGGCCAGCATTTATTACCCATCCCTAATTGCCCAAAGAGCAGTTAAGAGTCAACTGCATTGCTGTAGGAGAGATAAAAGGTACTGCAGATGCTGGAGAATCCGAGATAACAAGCATGGGGCTGGATGAACACAGCAGGTCAAGCAGCATAGGAAAACTTGACGTTTCGGGCCTAAACCCTTCATCAGAACTGCATTGCTGTAGGTCTGGAGTCACATTTAGGCCAGACCAGGTAAGGATGGCAGTTTCATTCCTTAAAGGATATTAGTGAAGCAGATAGGTTTTTCCTGACAATCAACAATGGATTCACAGTCATCATTAGATTCTTAATTCCAGATATTTATTGAATTCAAATTCCACCATCTGCTGTGGCAGGATTTGAACCCGGGCCGTAAGAATATTTTCTGGTTCCCTGGATTAACAGTCCAGCGACAATACCACTAGGCCATCAGCTTGCTGTCACTGCAGTTTTAACCTCGCAACATGCAAAACTTTTTAGATCCTTCCTTTCTTTTCCAATCACAGTGCAATGGTATGAAATTATTTCCTAGTATGTTTATTTTTAAACATCTTGAAAAGTTTGCATATAGAACATAGAACAGTACAGCACAGTACAGGCCCTTCAGCCCACAATGTTGTGCTGAACTATTACCCTACTAAGATCCTACGAAAATCTACCCTGCATACCCTACATTTTACTGTCCTCCATGTGCCTATCCAAGAGTTGTTTAAATGTCCCTAAAGTATCTGGCTCCACTACCACTGCCTGCAGCGTATTCCACACGCCGCCCACTCATGTGAACGGAAATGTGAAAGTCACATGTTCAAGACATTACCTCTGACAATGATCAAGTTTAAATAGAAACGTTGATTTGTGTTGAGTCCACCCAGAAGATATATTTGTTTCAAGTTCAAAATTTAGTTCAGAATGACTGATGTGCCAGTAAATGATATCCCAGAATTTGATTAATTACAAAATAGTGTTGGTTTTATATACTACATTAGTATTATGTAATGGTAAAATTGTGCTACTGGATCATTAATAAAAATGTAATCTTTGTTGTGGAGGAACTGGAGGACATGGATATTATTGCACTTTTCAATACTCAAGTCAACAGTGGAGTCCTTAACTTGCAAAATGTTGTCAACTTTTACAAACTGGAAATTGCTGAGTTCTATTAATGTTCTGGTGCATTTTATTGGTTGGTATGTATTTTGTTCTATTAGTTATTCTGTACAAGCTGTCTATTTTAAGAATTCAGGCAGAGGAGAATGTTTCCTGTTCTATGTTCTTACAATGACAATCATAATTTCATGGTCTCTGCTTATATTTCCTGAACAAAAACTGCTGTTGCTGTTTCCAGTTTCAAATATACGTGGGTGGGTGTTTGAATTTGATGTGAACTCACATAATCTGCCTCTGTTATTTCTTTCTTTTTCTCACCTAAACAATGGACCTGATTTAATTAAAGAATAGTTGTACCAGTTCTGTTATGCACACTCATTTGACTGCTTGCAATTAGCTTGAAACATTACTGTCTTTGCGCTACTTTTCTCCTTTGACTTGCTTCTGGGCCGGATGAATAATGGCTGTTTGTTTGGTTTCCCTTTAATCTTTAACGGAATATGATAGAAAGAAGGGAAGACAACCTTTCTAAACTTGGCAGCACAAAAGAGGCTGGTAATGCAAGGAGCAGCTGGTCACAACAATCTCTCACAATTTACACACCATTTGCATTTAACTAGCACCTTCTTTCGTCTTTCAAAAATATCCCCAGGGTTTCACACACAATTATTTTCAAGCTCAATAAAATTAGTTGCTTTGAATTTAATTGCCTAATGTATTGAGAAATGTAATGGTCATTTCACAGACCTGTGTTGACATCAAAATCTCATCAAGGAAATGATCCAAGCTAAGAGAATCACATCAGAATAACCTCCTATGTCCACTTGATTGTACAACAACTCTGGGACATTTGCAAAGGTGGAGCCTATCATACATGGACTCAGGAATTTCATTTGGAAAATATCTGACACGAGAAGTAGCAAAACCCTGCCAACAGGAAGTCAAATGATTTTAATTCATTTTTTATCTATCTATTACATTGTTTCTTAATATTTTGTCATCCACACCCCAAACTATCACTCATCATGGTGTCAATGACAGGTGGTATGTGGTTACAGTAAAGAACTGCTATCAACCTTCCTTCCTGCTATTTTAAAACAACAATATCAAGCGACCTGGTGTAAACAGCCTGTAAGTGGCACTCGAATGAAAATCAAAATTCCAAAAGGAAGCTTATTAAATTTAAATTAAGATATAATTTTGTGGGTGACAATACACCCCAGCCGCCATGACAGCCCATGGTCACAGAAGTCCTGAAGCTTACAGGCAGACACTGCACACTCACTTCCTAAGGACGTCAGAGTGCAGACATTACCAGAAAGGGGAGGTAGACAGTCAGGTACAGTAACACCCTTCAGTGCCCACCGCCTAGGCATTTTGATGGCCACTTTGGCCATGCCCAGGAACAGACTCACAGAGGAGGTCCTCCAATCAACATTCCTCATTGTGCAGTGGGTGCCAAAGATCAGGACATTGGGGTTGAAGAGCAATCAAAAATTATTTAAAGGCCCTTAAATAAACCAAATAGGGGCTGGAGCCAATAACAGTCTCCACAAACATGGCTCATTGACTCCTCAAGGCTGCAATAACTGAAAGTGGCTTATTGGGAGTCCATGAACCTACATAACCTATGCTGCATGCAAGACCCTCAACTTACGCCACTGATGGATAAGAGTAGGAGTCCCGATAGATAGCCCTCCACAGATCAGTCCACCACTGTTGGACAGGAGGATGGAATAGCCAGAATGCAGCCAAAGATAAGTAAGTTGAGAATGTGCAGCAGCAACCTGAAGAGGAAATCTCTACACCCAGCCAGAAGGAAGCAAACGAATTTACTTGAGATGGCTCAGACTGTGGAACATGAGGGCCCTGAGGGCAGTTTCATCACCCAGGGCCAATGTGAACTACAGCTCAATCAAGATGTTCAGATGGAGGCACACTGCAGTTTCACCTGACAAGTTCAAGTATGCCATTTAGACCACTCTCCTCCACCATCCAGCACATCCTGAGTCTTGTCACTCCAACAGCATGAGCCCACACCTCCACCATCCAGCACATCCTGAGTCTTGTCACTCCAACAGCATGAGCCCACCCCTCCACCAGTATCTAATGCCATAATGGTGGAGGCACTACTTCCTGAGAAGTGGGTACCGAACAAAAGCTGTTACTCTTGTACAAGAGAGCTCCAGCATGAGGTGACCATTTCTCAAACCTGGCTCAGGTCCTGGTAAAAAAAGTACAGGTGACTTCTGCAAAAGGTTCCAAAGATCAGAAACAACTATGAACAGCAGCTGCATTTATAATTCAGGCCTTGCACCTGGCAGAGAAATTATGGCCACTGGGCCCAGCATCATGAAGGGGATAGGGTCTGGCTGGGCGTGAAAGCTGAAGGTCACCACCTGGGTGTGAAGATGCTTGGAGCCCAACCTTCCTCCTTAAACCGAAGACTCAGAACGTCAGCAGTGAGCCAGTACTTGAGTCTGTGAGCATATTTTGTATCTTTGTGACAAAAAAATCAGGAGAGGGGTGAAAAAGACCAAACAGCACAACATGATGGCAATCTGTTGGTTTATCATTAACGTTTGAGGCCTGTAGGACAGTACTTGGAACATTCTGGGAGAATGGTGACTTTGGCCTTCGGTTCCTGCCCATGCACTGGCCAGGACTCTCCAGCAGCGGAGAATCAGCAGCCAGGAATCTCAAGAAGAGGATATGCTTGGTCCAGGAGAGGGATCTGATTTCCTCTGGCAGGGAGTCAGCTTCTTTCCCCAATTGTTCTTTGTTGTATTTCATCAGTAAGTCATCAGTACCGGTCAAAAAGACAAATGCCCTGTGCAGACCTAACCCTGACAACTTCCTCCACAAGAGCTCTGGGATGGTCTCACAAAAATTGAATATAACTGGCTGGACAAGGAACAGCCCCTGACACATTCCTCTCCCGATGCAAAGGGACACTGTCAAGATCCAGGTGTCTAACTGCATCCCAAGTCCAAATGCTCACAGATTCCTGAATAAATCTTCATGATTTTACATCTCAAACACCTTGACCTGATCAATGGACAGGAAAGCAGTTGACAGACTGTTTCTCTGGGAAAGATGAGTCAGGTCAGTGTCCAAATGACTATTTACATAAATGGCGCAATCTGGTACCAGGTGGGATTGGTCAGTGTCAACCATGTAGCATAGCACAGTGCCAAGGTGGGAAGGTGTTGCCCTTGTGAAGATGTTGTTATCCACTTTAAGGCAAGAGATTGGACACCAAAGGGTAGAATCTCATGGGACCCAGGGTGAGCTGGCTATTTGGATACAAAACTGGTTTGCTTATAGACAACAGTGAGTAGCAGAATGGAATCATAGAATCTCTCCAGTGTGGAAACAGACCATTTGACAGATTTGGGTCCACACCAACCCTCTGAAAAGCATTCCACCTAGACCATCCACTTTAACCCCACATTTCCCACAGCTAACCAGCTAGCCCGCATATCCCTAGGCACTATGAGGTACAGTTGGTTTTGCTACAATGTGATGGTTGTCTTCCTGTGCAATGTCTTGTTATAGAAGATCACACTATAGAAGTAGTGGTGCAGATGGGAAGAGTTGAGTCGGGGCAGACCACCCAAAAAAAACACTCAAAATCGCTCAAAAATCACTCAAAAGCCTGACACAAGGGATAGTATGATGATCCAAAATGGCTCAACTGCATCTCTAGCATTTCCTGCACCTCTGCCCCCACATCCCTTCCCCCCAACAAAAACAAAGATGGAGTCCCCCTTGTCCTCAAATATCACCCCACTGACCTCTGCATCCAATGTATCATTCTCCGCCACTTCCGCCACCTACAATCCAACCCCACAACCAAAGATATATTTCCCTCCCCACACCCCCATCTGCCTTCCATAGGGACCACTCTGTCCACGACTCCCTCATCCGCTCCACACTCCCTACTCGTCCCACCACTCCCTGCAACCGCAGGAAGTGCTAAACCTGCCCCTACATCTCCCCTACACCTCCATCCAAGGCACAAACAAACCTTTCAGATCAGGCAGGGATTCACCTGTGCACCAGCTAACATGGTCTATTGCATCTGCTGCTCCCAATGTGGCCTCCTCTGCAGCAGTGAGACCAAGCGGAGGCTCGGACACCGCTTTGCAGAGCACCTAAGCTCTGTTCACGACAAACGACAACACCTTCCAGTCAGGAACCATTTTAACTCTCCCTCCCACTCTCTGGGTGACATGTCCATCCTGGGCCTCCTCCAGTGTCACAATGACGCCAGCCGCAAACAGGAGGAGCAGCACTCCATATTCCGCCTTGGGACCCTACAACCCAATGGCCTAAACATGGATTTAACCAGTTTTAAAATCTCCCCACCCCTGTCCTTATCCCATGACCAACCCTCCCTCTCATCATCACCTCCTTGATCTGACACAGCCTGTCCTTCGTCTCTCCGACCTACCTGTTCCCCCCGCCTCACTGACCAATCCCCACCACTCCCTACCTGCATCCACCTATCACCGTCCCACCTACCTTCCCCAGAACCGCCCCTCCTCTCTCTATTTATTTCAGAGCTCCCTTCCCCCTCCCCCATTTCTGAAGAAGGGTCTCGATCCAAAATGTCAACTTTCCTGTTCCTCTGATTCTGCCTGGCCTGCTGTGTTCCTCCAGCTTCACACTGTGTTCCTCCAGCTTCACACTGTGTTCCTCCAGCTTCACACTGGGTTATCTCTGACTGAAGCATCTGCAATCCTTACTATCTTTGAATAAATGTTTAATTCATATCTAATAATGGAATAGAAGTAAATTTAACACTTTGCCTTGAAAAAGATGTCAAGATGACTTGCTGAAGGAAGAGGCTGTACTGTACCTCTCACAGAAAGTATTTCACGACAAAGCCCATGAAATGATCATGTGATGTCAACACGATACTCCTCCATGCACCAATGGAATTGTGTTATAGCCAACACAAATTTGTGTTTTAGAAATAGTGTTCCCATATTTGTCAATTGCATTAACAGAACATGGGTTAAAGCAGAACCGACTGAAATTTAGCATGGTCAATCCACCTAACCTGCACATCTTTGGACCATGGGAGGGAACCAGAGTACCCAATGGAAACCCACACAGACACAGGGAGAACGTGCAAACTCCACAGAGACAGTGACCCAAGGGTGGAATCAAACTCACATCCCTGATACTGTGAAGCAGCAGTGCTAACCACTGAGCCACCATGCCGTCCCACTGGAGATCAGTAACTGGTGGTGCTCTGCAGGGATCAGTGCTGGGACCTTCATTGTTTGCAATATATACAACTGATCTGGAGAAAAATGTAAGTGGTCTGATTAGTAAGTTTGTGGATGACACCAAAATTGATGGAGTTGCAGACAGTGAGAAGGATTGTCAAATGATGCATTGGGATATAGACAGCTTGCAGATTTGGCCAGAGAAATGGTAAATGGAGTTTAATCTGGATGAATCGGAGCTGATGCATTTTGGAAGATCAAATTCAGGTGTGAATTATACTGTAAATGGCAGAACCCTAAGGAGCATTGACATACAGAGAGATCTGAGTATACAGGTCCACTGATCTCTGAAAGTGGCAACACAGGTGGATAAGGTGGTCAAGAAGGTATACAGCACAAAAACTAAGTTGCTGGAAAAGCTCAGTCGGTCTGACAGCATCTGTGAAGGGAAAAACAGAGTTAATGTTTTGGGTCCGGAGACCCTTCCTCAGAACTGGTTCTGAGGAAGGGTCACCGGACCCGAAACGTTAACACGGTTTTTTCCTTCACATATGCTGCCAGACCTACTGAGCTTTTCCAGCAACTTTGTTTGTGCTCCTGATTTACAGCATCCGCAGTTCTTGCAGTTTTTATAAGGTATACAGCACACTTGCCTTCATCAGCCAAGGCACTGAATATAAAAGTTGGCAAGTTATGTTACAGCTGTATAGAGCTTTAGTGAGATCATATTTAGAATATTGTGTGCAGTTCTGGTCGCCACACTACCAGAAGGATATGGCTGCTTTGGAGAAGGTGCAGAGAAAGTTTCCCAGGATGTTGTCTGGTCTGGAGGGTTTTAGTTATGAGGAGAAGTTGAATAAACTCTGACTGTTTTCCCTGGGAAGGCAGAGGCTGAGAGGTGACCTGTTGGAGGTCTAAAAAATTAAGACAGGCATAGATAGGGTGGATAGTCTGAGGCTTTTTCCCAGGGCAGAAATGTCAACTACAAAAGGGCACAGGTTCAAGGGGAGAGGTGAAAGGTCAGGGGAGAAGTGCAGGGCAAATTTTTCACACACAGCGGGTGGTGGGTGCCTGGAACACACTGCCAGAGCAGGTGGTGCAAGCAGGCACTTAGTAATATTTAAGGCATACCTTGATAGGCACATGAATGGAAGGTGAACAGAGGGATAGAAACCACATATGGGCATTAGGTAGCGGGTCGAAATAAGGACTAGGAATCAGAGCAGGCTGGGGGGGCCAAAGGGCCTGTTCCTTTGCTGTATTGTACTGTAAACGTACTTTATCTGAATACACTGTTCATTTGCAACATGGTAAATGAATTCACTATGTGGGAACTCTTTGTTGGGTTGGAAAGTGAAATAGTCCAATGCAAAACTAGTCCTAACTCTAAACAAAGAAAACTGCCATGGTATGAGGGGTTAGTTGATAATGATGGATTGGGTACCTTAGTTAAATGCATCATGTTAGATCGGCAATGGATACTATTTAAGAGACAAATGCATATATCACAACTGCTAAGGATTCTTTCTGGTGCAAAGCCACAACAGGAAAAGTGGACTATTCATGGTTAACAAAAGAAATTAAGGATAGTATTAGATTCAAAGAGGAGCCATGCAAGGTTGTTAGAAAAAAAAGTAAGTTCAATGATCAGGAGCAACTTAGAATTCAGCAAAAGAAGATGGAGGGATTGATTGAAAGGGGAAGTGAAAATATGAGACGGCTTGAATTTTCAGAATATTTTTGATAAAGCACCATATGAAAGGTTCATTTGTTAAAATTGTTTTGAACTTAGATCATTCTTTTCCAGTCTAAAACATATATAGGTATTAAACATTTGCTGTCAGCTCAAATTTACAGCCCAAAGGCTTGTACAGTACTCGACAAAGCTCCCTGTTCATGGTTTAAATCAAATGAAGGGAATGCATTTGAAATAACTGCGCAGAGGCTGGTATCCTGCCACCAAGTCGCCCTTTATTTACTTGTGCACAGTACACTGGCTGTGACCAGCCAGCTCGGAGTCAAACGCCTGAACCGAGGAGATTCTCATCTTGTGGTTATATTAGTCAGCCAGGTCTTTCCTGATTGGCCCAGGTTAACAACACCAATCAATGACCTAATAGTCAACAAAGTCAACCTGGTTCCAATCACTATAGGGATCAACACAAAAAATTAAATTATACCAGCTCTTCAAACTGACTGTGCAATAGTTTCCACGGAACAGTTGAACAATGGTCTGATCTTGTCAGAATGAGCTGCCTTTCCCCAGCCCCTGAGCAACCAGGGCATTGGCAAGTCATTTGGGAAATAAAAGGTCAGATGCTAAAACCAAGTTTTGAATGGGAAGATGAGAATCTTGGTAGTGAGTGGTGAGAGGTCTATTTACAGGCATTGACATCTCATTAGTTCCTAATTCTGCCTCATTGATATATAGGTTCCCATTCCTCCATCTGCCAGATGGAAACCAGATAGTGGCAAATCCTGATGTGAACATCAGAGCATTTTCCTGGCAGTTCAACTTGCTGCTTACTCCTCTATCTTGGACAGCAGTCCCCAACAGTTCATATTACACTTGATGGACAGTGACTGCCTGTACACACAGCCCCACCCGCTAATACACAGTATATTAACTGGCCATTCAGCCCAACTACTCTCTGCCAGGATTTACTGTCCATATAAACCTCCTCCCACCTTTTCTCATCTAGTCCCATCACAGATTTATTTATTCCTTTCTATTCGTGTGTTAATCAAGTTTTCCTTAAATGCAGGTATGCCGTTAACCTTGACTACTCCATGTAAGTAATAAGGGAGCAGTCCAATGGTCCTTTAGCACTATAGCAACTTTACCCTCCTTTGGTAACATATTCCACATTTTAACTTTAACTCTAAGTTCGTTTTTTCCTCAACGCTCTATGAAATATATTACTGACGTTCTTATGCTAGAGAAAATGTTTTCAGTCTTTTCTGATTCTCCTAGTGCTCTCTTTCTGCTTTTTTTTCTGATGAAGGGTCTAGGTCCGAAACGTCAAGTTTTCCTGCTCCTATTATGCTGCTTGGCCTGCTGTGTTCATCCAGCCCCACGCCCTGTTATCTCTTTCTGCATTTGTCCTTTTTTTCAATTCTTGTTCATTTGGTCTCCTCAAAGTGACAGTAATAAGGGTCAGTGTATGCTTTTGATTACCAACGATATATGTTGAGCCCCAATATCAAATAACATCTTTAAATTTGACTTTGAGGTGTATGACCATCTGAAGTTGCACCCTAGGGTTTTAGAACCTATAGGCCCAAGTTTGGACATCACTGGAAAGATTTTTTTTTACTATTCTTACTGAAAAAAGTAAGAATATAGCAAGAACCCAGTGATTGAGGGAATTTGGAAAATGTCTATTTTTAGTTGTGTATATTTTTCACAAATCAACAATCAAAGTCATTAAGTAAGTCTGTTTATGGACACTGACTTGTATATGTTTCTGAGCAGCCTGTTAATGTATCAGAGTAAAAGTCTATGATGAGCAGTCTGAAGAGCTCCTTTTCCATAATGATTACTCAACATATAAACTTGTCATGAGGAACATGTCATAGTTCATGAGGAAGGCCAGTCAATGCAAATTCATTCAGCTATCCGGAATGACCACACTGTACCCATTATTGCTCATACAATGCCCCAGATAAGGGCTCTTCTGGTGCAGTAGTAGAATCCCTACCTCTGAGCCAGAAGGCCTGGGCTCAAGTCCTAACTGCACCAAAGGTGTGTCATAATGTCTTTGAGATAAAAGGTACTGCAGATGCTGGAGAATCCAGAGGGAGGAGGGTAACTTCTTCAGGGTAGGCATCCTTAGAAGAGGCTTCGCAGTGGGGTTAAAATTGTATCAGAGATAAAAGGTACTGCAGATGCTGGAGAATTTCTGATTTTCTGGAGGATTTCTGGAGGATTTTCTGATGAAGGGTCTCGGCCCGAAACGTCAAGTTTTCCTGCTCCTATGATGCTGCTTGACCTGCTGTGTTCATCCAGCCCCATGCTTGTTATCTCATAATGTCTTTGAACAGGTTCATTACTACTATCTACAAAGTCTTCGATAATGACATTTAACTCAAACACTGATGTTTGGAACAACACTGTTACACTTTGTGGACTGCTTTTTTTTAGCAAATCCCCTTGTTGGATGGTGTTATGATTGAAGTGAACCCTTCACTGAAGTTTGCCACTAGCCAAGGACGTGATGTTTCAGTATATTGTTACCACTCTATTCCCCTTACTTAAATTGTATGATGATACAGCTAAACCACTTGCTCAAAACACTGATTTTTATGTTTATGTATGTTTATTCTCTCAGAAATGCCTCACAGACTTTTGCAGTGAAGATATTTGAACTTGACTGCCTGTAAAAAAGATGCTTAGAAGATATTTGAATGTCTTGCTGCCTGCAACAACAGAGCAAGGTAAAAAAACTCACCTCAGGCTAAGAAATACTTAATCTAGCACACGCTTATAACACTCCAAGCATTTACATATGGTGTCAGCTATCAGACTCAGGCACATTAGTTACATGGTTAGAGACAAAAAACTGCAGATGCTGGAATTCAAGGTAGACAAACAGGAGGCTGGAATAACACAGCAGGCCAGGTAGCAATGGGAGGAACGGAGCAGTCAACATTTCTGGTATTACCCTGTTGGGTACATTGTTGGGTAGATGCCAGTGTGGTAACTGCACTGGAACAACTTGGCTAGGGGAGCGGCAGGTTCTGGAGCACAAGTCTTCAGTACTATTGCCAGAATGCTGGCAGGGCCTGTGGCCTTTGCAGTATCCAGTGTCTCCAACTGTTTCTTGATATCACGTGGAGTGAATCAAATTGGCTGAAAACTGGTATCTGTAATGCTGGGGGCCACTGGAGGAGGCCAAGATGGATCATCCACTTGGCACTTCTGGCTGAAGATTGCTGCAAATGCTTCGGCCTTATCTTTTGCACTGATGTGCTGGGTTCTTCCATCATTGAGGATGGGGATATTTGTGGACCTTCTTCCTCCAGTGAGTTGTTTAATTGTCCACCACCATTCATGACTGGATGTGGCAGGACTGCAGAGCCTGGATTGGAACCGATGGTTGTGGGATCACTTAGCTCTGTCTATCTCTTGCTGCTTATGTTGTTTGGCATGCAAGTCGTCCTGTGTGGTGGCTTCACCAGGTTGATTCGTCATCTTCAGGTCTGCCTAGTCCTGCTCCTGGCATGCCCTCCTGCACTCTCCATTGAACCAGAGTTGATCCCGTGGCTTGATGGTAATGGTTGAGTGGGGGATATGCCGGGCCGTGAGGTTACAGATTGTGCTGGAGTTTAATTCTGCTTCTGTTAGCCCACAGCATCTCATGGATGCCCAGTCTTGAGTTGCTACATCTGTGCGAAGTCTGTCCCATTTAGCACGGTGATAGTGCCACACAGCACAATGGAGGTTATTCTCAATGTGAAGGCAGGACTTCATCTCCACAAGGATTGTGCAATGGTCACTCTTACCAATACTGTCATGGACAGATACAACTGCAGCTGGCAGATTAGTAAGGATGAGGTCAAGTATGTTGTTCCCTCTTGTTGGTTCCCTCACCACCTGCCACAGACCCGATCTAGCAGCCATGTCCTTTAGGACCAGACCAGCTCGATCAGTAGTACTGCTGCCGAGCCACTCTTGGTGATGGGCAATGAAATCCTCCAACCAGAGTACATTTCGTGCCCTTGCCATCCTCAGTGCTTCCTCCAAGCATTATTCAACATGGAGGACCCCGATTCATCAGCTAAGGGAGGACGTTATGTGGTAATCAGCAGGAGATTTCCTTGCCCATGTTTAACCTGAAGCCATGAGACTTCGTGGGGTCCAGAGTCAATGTTGAGGACTCCTAGAGTAACACCGTCCTGACTGTATACCACTATGCCATCCCCTCTGCTGGGTCTGTCCTGCCAGTGCGACAGGACATATCCAGGGATGGTGATGGTGGTGTCTGGGACATTGTCTGTGAGGTATGATTCTGTGAGTATGTCTATGTCAGGCTGTTGCTTGAATAGTCTGTGAGACAGTTCTCCCAATTTTGGCACTAGCCCCCAAATGTTAGTGAGGAGGACTTTGCAGGGTCGACAGGGCTGTTTCTTCTGTTGTCTTTTCTGGTGCCAAGGTTGATGCCAGGTGA
The DNA here is from genome assembly GCA_024137785.1 of Ginglymostoma cirratum. Taxonomy (NCBI): domain Eukaryota; kingdom Metazoa; phylum Chordata; class Chondrichthyes; order Orectolobiformes; family Ginglymostomatidae; genus Ginglymostoma; species Ginglymostoma cirratum. The sequence continues at coordinate 45,080,118 of JAHRHZ010000112.1, read as the reverse complement.
TCTCTCCAGTTTCATTTCTTTCAGACTTTGTAGTGATTGGTACAACTGAGTGGCTTGCTCGGCCATTTCAGAGGGCAATTTAGAGTCAACCACATTGCTATGGGTCTGGAGTCACATGTAGGCCAGACCTGGTAAGGACGGCAGATTTCATTCCCTGAAGAACATTAGCGAGCCAGATGGGTCTGACAGTTGACAATGGTTTCACGGTGATCAGCAGATTTAATTCCAGATTTTTAAAAATTCCAGTTCCACCATCTGCCATGGTGGGGGGTGGAATGGTTTTGAACCTGGGTCTCCAGATTAATGGTATAGCAATATTACTACAAGGCCATCACCTTCCCTTTCTGCTGAGAAACATAGTCATGTAGCTTTTCTTTCAAAAACAAATACAGCAGTTTGCCTTCCTAATTTGTAATAGTCCTGCTGATGACTATAATGTGAAACAAAACAGGAGTTTTCACAGTAAAAGTGCTGCGGTTGCAAACAGGAAATGGTTTTGTCTTGTGTATTTTGGTAGAGGACTACAAGTCAAAAGATCTCAACATGCTGTATTGTGGTTTGGGTGACATCAAAAGATCTGGATAAAGATGACTGTCACATTTTTGTAACATAAACTTTATATGTTTAAGTTCTAAAAATAAGCTCATTCCAAATTTTCAAAACTGACACTGTAGGATTTGAACTCAAGTTCAATGGCTCACTCGTTGAGGAAGATAAGCATGGTGAAGGAAGACTGAGGAAGATAAGAGTGACACAGTGGCTCAGTGGTTAGCACTTCTGCCTCATAGCATCAGGGACCTGTATTCAATCCCAACCTTGAGTGACCATGTGGAGTTTGTATGTTTCCCCTGTGTCTGAGTGGGTTTCCTCCCACAGTCCAAAGATGTGCAGGTCAGGTGTTGGCCATGCTAAACTGCTCATAATGTCCAGGGATATGCAGGATTAAGCATGGTAAATGTGGAGATAGAGTGCTGAGTCTGGGTGGGATGCTCTACAGAGTATCAGTACAGCCTCAAAGGGCCTAATGGCCTCTTTCCACAGTGTAGGGATTTGATGATGCTAACACATTATTGTACCAAAAAAAAATTGATTCTACTATAAACAGAAATATAAGTTAATTAAAAAAACCTTTGTCCCAATTGTCATCTCCACTTCTGTATTCTGATGAAAGCAGATATTTTTAACATCAGGATTGGTTTGCTAAAATGAAACCAGCCTTTCATTTTTGGTTTAAACATTTCATTGCCACTTTGTTTGTGGTGCTACTAAAATGCTGTCTGCAATATAAACACACAAATTGGAATGGTTGTAGGGGAACTGGATAACCTTTGTTTTAGTTCATTCACAGGATATGAGTGCTGCTGGCTAGATCAGCATTTATTGCCCATCCCCAGTTAAAAGTCAACCACATTGCCGTGGGTCTGGAGTCACATGTAGACTAGGCCTTGTAAGGATGGCAGATTTTCTTCCCTAAAAGGTATTAGTGAGCCGGATGGGAAGCTTTTTAATTCCACACTTTTTATTGAATTCAGATTCCACCATTTGCTGTGGTGAGATTGAAATCCAGGTCCCCAGAACATTACCTGAGTCTCTGGATTAGTGGTCTAGATGCTAATACCACTAGGCCATCACATCACCTATACACAAGGGCAACTCCAGGAGCGAGGAGTTATTCTCATCGGCAAAGATGGAACAGCCTGTAGCACATCAGCAAAACATGGGAGACAACCTGATAGGGTCAGGGTTTGATAGATGAGATATTCCACTTGTAGTGGTACATTTAAATTGTATCAGTCGAGGGACACAGTCTTATGATATAGAATCATAACCATTGTATCATAGAATCCTGACAGTGTGGAAGCAGTCCATTCGGCCCATTAAGTCCACACCAACCCCAAAGAGCATCCCACCCAGACATGTCCCCATCCTATTTGTGTAAATCTGCATTTCCCATGGGTAACCCATCTAGCCTGCACATCCCTGGACACTGTGGGCAATTTAGCATATCTTTGGACTGTGCGAAGAAACCAGAGCATGTGGAGAAAACGCATGTGCACAGAAGGAGAGAACATGCAAACTCCACACAGACATTCGCCCAACACTGAATCAAACCCAGGTTTCTGGCACTGTGATATATATTGCTAACTACTGCGCCATCAGGCCACCCCACTTAGGGCTGAACTTATTTGATTTGTTATTGTCAGATACTGAGATATAATGAAAGTATCGTTTTGCATGCTATCCAGGCATATGAGTACATCAGAGTAACAGAATAAAGTGCAGAATATAGTGGTACAACTACAGAGAAGGTGCAAAGATCAACTTTAATATATGAGAGGTTCTTTCAAATGTTTGATAACAGCAGGGAAGAAGCTGTTCTTAAATCTGTTAATACGTGTCTTCAAAATTTTGTGTCTTCTGCCCAACAGAAGAGTGTGGAAGAAAGTATAACCAGGGTGGGAGCCGTCTTTGAATATGTCAGGTGCTTTCCCCAGGCACCAGAAGTATAGATGGAGTCAATGGATGAAAGGCTGGTTTTCGTGATGAACTGGGCTATGTTCACAATTCTCTGTAATTTCTTGTGGTCTTGAGCTGAGCAGTTGATATACCAAGCTGCGATGCATCTAGAAAGGATGCTTTCTATGGTGCATCTATAAAAATTTCTAAGTGTCAATGGCATGGACATGCCAGATTTCCTTAGCGTTCAGAGGAAACTGAGCCATTGGAGTACTTTCTTGACTGCAACATTGACGTGGGTGGTTCAGGATGGATTGTTTATGATATTTATTCAAAGGAACTTGTACTTCTTGACCATATACCCCCTACCTAGCTCCCTTGATGTAAACAGGAGGCGTGCCCTCCACTCCGCTTCCTGAAGTCAGTGACTGGCTCGTTCTTTTTGCTGACATTGATGGAGAGATTGTTGTCACTAAGCTCTCTAAGGAAAAATGTCTTCACTCAACGGGCAGTGAAACTTGGAGTTCTCTACCACAGAAGGTTATGGAGGTTGAGTCACTGAATATATTCAAGAAAGAAATTGATTTAGATATTAAAGGCATCAAGGGGTAAGCAAAGAGAGCAGGAATATGGCATCAAGACAGAGAATCAGCCATGGTTATATTAAATAGCAGCTCGGGTTTGGAAGGCCAAATGACTTTGGGTGGCACGGTGGCTCAGTGGTTAGCACTGCTGCCTCACAGCGCCAGGGACCTGGGTTCAATTCCAGCCTTGGGCATCTGTCTGTGTGGAGTTTGCACATTCTCCCTGTGTCCGCGTGGGTTTCCTCCGGGTGCTCCGGTTTCCTCCCACAGTCCAAAGATGTGCAGGTTAGGTGGATTGGCCATGCTAAATTGCCTCTAGTGTTCAGGGTGGTGTAGGTTAGGTGAGTTGTTGGGGTGTGGGTCTGGGTGGGATGCTCTGAGGTTTGGTGTGGACTTGTTGGGCCGAAGGGCCTGTTTCCACACTGTAGGGATTCTATGGTTCTATGGACTTACTCTTGCTTCTGGTTTCTCTGTGTTCCTCTCAAACTTTGAGCTAAGTTTTGTGTATTAATTACAATCCTTGTAAATTCATTTAAAAATTATAGAGAAAAAATTTTATGCATAAAAAATATGCTCAGAGAACAAGTAAAGAAAATACATGAATGAGCATTCAGAAATATCTAATCACCTTAAGTCATGGTTAGTAATCACCTCGTGCAAATATTTTTATCCAATGTTTCAGCTGTTAAAGTGGAACCTTCCAATTGTAGTCAGCAACCTCGAGTTTAAGGAGTCTTGGACTGAGTTTAGAACATGTTGGATGTTCGGTGAAGTTTCAAATCTTTGCTTCGAATCCCTAGATACCTTTACCAAAACATGAACAATGAATTGCTGCCTTGAAATTTTCAATTATCCTCCAACGTTTGCAGTCTTTTGAGGGGGAACAAGTTCTGGATTTTCAATATCTTTGAGTAAAGAAAAAAACATCCTGATTTTACTCCATCATGGTCCAGCAGTAATTTTAAAACTCCACTGTTTGGTTATACTTCCCTTACCAAAGGAAATAATGTTCACCTCTCCACCTTTCTGAATCACTTCATCACATAAAATGCAGCTGTCACTGAGACTATAATAGAGAATATTGCAATAGTGGAGTTGCCAAGTTAATACTTTACACTCCTTTTCATGGCAAATACACAGAACAAAACGGAATCTATGAAATCTCAAGTGGAGGAGCTTAGTTAATTATATAAAAAAGGGAATATAGGTAATACAGAGCCCAGTAACAGTTTAGAGACAGTAAGAACTGCTGATGCTGGAGTCAAAGATAACACAGTGTAGAGCTGGAGGAACACAGCAGGCCAGGCAGCATCAGAGGAGCAGAAAAGCTGACTTTCTGAAGAAACGTCAACTTTCCTGCTCCTCTGATGCTGCCCAGCCTGCTGTGTTCCTTCAGCTCCACACTGTGTTACCTGGAACAATTTAGTTGAGAGAGAACCAGAGGAGACAGCGACACTGAGCCCTGTCGAGTCTTCACCATTCCCCCAGGCCTCCCCCTTACTGAGGACGAACAGTCAGTCCTCAGTAAAGGGCTCACCTTTGTCCCCCTCCACCCACATATCAATGAATACCGCTCACCCTTGGATATTGAGCAGTTTTTCCGCCGCCTCCGCCTCCACGCTTACTTCTGCAACTGTGAATCTAACCGTCCCTCTACTGACCCCCTTCTCCCGCCTCCAACACAAGCCCTCCTCCGGGACACCACCCCAAGGCCTCCTACCCTCCCTCGACCTCTTCATCTCCAACTGCCATCGAGACATCAATCGCCTCAACCTCTCTACCCCTCTCAAACACTCCAATCTCTCCACCGCAGAACGTGCAGCCCTCCGCTCCCTCCGCTCCAATCCAAGCCTCACCATAAAACCCGCGGACAGTCGTAGTATGGCGCACTGACCTCTACATTGCTGAGGCCAGGCGCCAACTCTCCGACACCTCCTCCTACCGCCCCCTGGATCATGACCCCACCCCCGAGCACCAAGCCATCATCTCCCAAACCATCCACAACCGCATCACCTCAGGTGACCTCCCACCCACCGCCTCCAACCTCATCGTTCCCCAACCCCACACCGCCCGCTTCTATCTTCTTCCCAAAATCCACAAACCTGAATGCCCTGGTCGACCCATTGTCTCGGCCTGCTCCTGCCCAACTGAACTCATCTCCACCTACCTAGACTCCATTTTCACCCCCTTGGTCCAGGAACTCCCTACCTACGTCCGTGACACCACCCACGCCCTCCACCTCCTCCAGAACTTCCAATTCCCCGGTCCCCAACACCTCATTTTTACTATGGACGTCCAGTCCCTATACACCTGTATTCCCCATGCAGATGGTCGAAAGGCCCTCCGCTTCTTCCTGTCCTGCAGAACTGACCAATCCCCCTCCACCAACACCCTCATCCACTTAGCCGAACTCATCCTCACCCTCAACAACTTCTCTTTCAATTCCTCCCACTTCCTACAGACAAAGGGGGTGGCCATGGGTACCCGCATGGGCCCAAGCTATGCCTGCCTCTTTGTAGGTTACGTGGAACAATCCCTCTTCCGTACCTACACTGGCCCGAAGCCCCACCTCTTCCTCCGTTACATTGATGACTGTATCGGCGCCGCCTCGTGCTCCCACGAGGAGCTCGAACAGTTCATCCACTTCACCAACACCTTCCACCCCAACCTGAAGTTCACCTGGACCATCTCCAACACTTCTCTCTCCTTCCTGGACCTCTCTGTCTCCATCTCGGGTAACCACTTAGAAACCGATGTCCATTTCAAGCCCACTGACTCCCACAGATACCTAGAATACACCTCCTCCCACCCACCTTCCTGCAAAAATGCCATCCCCTATTCCCAATTCCTTCGCCTCCGCCGCATCTGCTCCCAGGATGAGGCATTCCACTCCCGTACATCTCAGATGTCCTCATTCGTTAAGGACCGCAACTTCCCCCCCACAGTGGTCGAGAACACCCTCGACCGTGTCTCCCGCATTTCCCGTAACACATCCCTCACACCCCGTCCCCGCAATAATAACCAAAAAAGAATCCCCCTCGTCCTCACGTACCACCCCACCAACCTCCGGATGCAACGCATCATCCTCCGACACTTCTGCCATCTGCAGTCTGACCCCACCACCAAAGACATTTTTCCCTCCCCACACTTATCTGCTTTCCGGAGGGACCACTCCCTCTGCGACTCCCTTGTCCGCTCCACACTCCCCTCCAGCCCCACCACACCCGGCACTTTTCCCTGCAACCGCAGGAAGTGCTACACCTGCCCCCACACCTCCTCCCTCACCCCAATTCCAGGCCCCAAGAAGACTTTCCACATCAGGCAGATGTTCACCTGCACATCTGCCAATGTGGTATACTGCATCCGCTGTACCCGTTGTGGCTTCCTCTACATTGGGGAAACCAAGCGGAGGCTTGGGGACCGCTTTGCAGAACACCTGCGCTCAGTTCGCAACAAACAACTGCACCTCCCAGTCACGAACCATTTCAACTCCCCCTCCCATTCCTCAGACGACATGTCCATCCTGGGCCTCCTGCAATGCCACACTGATGCACCCGAAGGCTGCAGGAACAGCAAATCATATTCAGCCTGGGAACCCTGCAGCCCAATGGTATCAATGTGGATTTCACAAGCTTCAAAATCTCCCCTCCCCCAATCGCATCCCAAAACCAGCCCGGCTAGTCCCTGCCTCCCTAACCTGTTCTTCCTCTCACCTATCCTCTCCTCCCACCTCAAGCCCCACCTTCATCTCCAATCTACTCACCTCATCCTGCCCCCTTGACCTGTCCGTCCTCCCTGGACTGACCTATCTCCTCCCTATCCCCCCACCTACACTCACCTTTACTGGCTCCATCCCCGCCTCTTCGACTTGTCTGCCTCCTCTCCACCTATCCTGTCCTCTATCCGTCCTCTATCCGCCTCCCCCTCTCTCCCTATTTATTTCAGAACCCTCTTCCCCTCCCCCATTTCTGATGAAGGCCTGAAACGTCAAGCTTTCCTGCTCCTCTGATGCTGCTTGGCCTGATGTGTTCATCCAGCTCCACACCTTGTTATAACAGTTTAGTTGAGTTTACTGCAGATAGTTTATTTTTAATTCCTATGAATTTGCCTCATTTAAATTTAAAATCATGGTTTGTGACTTGATTTTCCCTGGCAAACCTATTACGAATGTTGATTTATATAGTTATTATATGCAAGATGCTCCATCCAGTCAGATTAGTTACAAATTCTGGTTTGTAACATGCTATTAAAGTTAAAATGTTTGTTAGATTCTTATGTGTGATGCAATCCACGTGATATTTATGTGTATTAATATAGGATGGTTCGAAGAAAAGGTAGGGGCATAACTTTTCAATGCTGGGTTCCTCAATCAAGCACTACATGTCTTTGAATGAGGGAACCACACACAGCCCAAATGGTCCTGAGCACTTCTGAGAGGGCTATGCTCCTTGGCCCTCCCTCATGGTGAATTCCTGCCCGTACAGCTGCTGTAAACAACTTTTACCCAGAGATGCTATATACACCTCCGAATGTCTATTTACCACCATCGAAATCATCCACGTTACTAACTAACACAACAATTTACAGGCACAGCCCATCAGGGGGGTGGGGGTGGGTGGGGGGAGTGCAACACGGCTCATTGAATACCAGGGCAGGCTGGCATTAATTGCCCCCTTAAGGGCTTCATTTAGTGTCTGGGCAGAAAGATCATACAAAGCCTTCTCAACACAAAGATTTGGGTGAAGGCAAGGTGGTGCCCCTACCAGATTAAATAAAAATCCCATCATATCCGAGCTTAATGTGGGAGGAATGGCATTAAATTCCGTAAGGCTGAACCTTCTCATATTTTAGTGATGTCTTGTTTTGGACCTGGAGATACTGGTGAAGAAGAGGAACATCCTCTTTCTTTGGGAATGCCAAAGATGGCCATGGCACCAGACTCTGCCAACCTGAACACAGATAGCCATCCAGGGTCAGAGTAGTGTTCCCTGTTAGAACAAATGCCCAGCAAAGTTGAAAAATGATCAATGATCTTCGGTGCTCCTCAAGGTTAAGTGCCATTATCTTCTCTTCATTATCTCACTCTAGCTCTGCCATCGTACGCACCTTCCAGCAAGGCTAATGGACTATCACATTCACATTCGGTAGCTGCACTTTATGATTCACATCCATCGCATTCTCCCAAACTACAAGCCTTCTGCCCTTCCTACTCATTTACTGGGGACACCTTTCCTGCTCCTGCACCAACTCCTACAACTGTGCCAGCCACTTCCATCTCACTGAACACCTTCTTTCGCCAGGGTGGTGGCCATTTGCGACCTGCCCTAACCGCACCCCCCAACAGATCATTCCCATTAGATCAGATATCTGCAGGTGCACTTTCAGTCATTATCCCCTCTGCGTCTTAACTTGATAGCTCCAACATCCACAATCCAGTTTCCCATTTTCCCCCAACATGGCATGGAATGCCCCCGATAAGTCCTGTCGATGTTTTTCTTCCATTCATTTTGTGGGATGTGGGCATCGCTGGCTGAGCCAGCATTTCTTGCCCATCCCTAGTTGCCCTTGAGAAGGTGGTGGTGAGCTGCCTTCTTGAACCGCTGCAGTCCTCCTGCTGTGTGTTGACCCGCAATGTTTATTACCCAAACCACCAGGACAACAAGCCCTTACACAGAAATCAGAAGATGCCATTGACTGAGAGTGACGACACCCTCTGGCTGATCATAGCCATCTTTCATTCAACTAAGAGGTGCTCTCTTCACACTTTCAGACACTGCCATTTGTTGACCCACATACAATGCATTTGTCATGTAAGCTGCTGACACAAGTAGGTCAATATAATTTTGATATCACCAGGCAGGCAACAATGGCAAGCTGAGATGACAAGGTGTAGATCTGGATGAACACAGCAGGCCAAGCAGCATCAGAGGAGCAGGAAAGCTGACGTTTCAGGTCTGGACCCTTCTGTCTATGCTGAGAAACAAGGCAAGGCAGAGATGCTGCGAGTATCCAGTTGAGCACAAAATGAGTGAGTGCTAAAGAAGCAAGCTACAAGCATCCTGGGCAATCATGGGAGGTGGGTGATGCTCTGTATGCATACATTGGAACTGGCAGCAGCTTTGTAATGCAAGGTATCAATGAGCTCCATGCAGGAGGGAAGTGCTGAGTTGTTCTCTGAGTTTGCCTGATGGCAGCCATGATGATTTGATGCGTCTGGTGTCTTGCCAAATTCTGTAGACAAAGGATGAAGATGGTCAATGTCCATGGAGTGTACCATGAGGCGTTGGTGAACAAAGGTAAAAATGGAGGCCTGGAGTCACAAATGGCCAGCTTACTACTCAGACTTACAAGCCTCAATTTGGTGCTATCTAGTTTCTTGCTAATGCCTGATTAAATTGTGAAATTGTATAGAAATGGGACAGGATTAGTTAATAATGAACAGCAAATGCATTTCTGATGAAAGGTCTAAGCCCGAAACATCAAGCCTTCCTGCTCCTATGATGCTGCTTGGCCTGCTGTGTTCATCCAGCTCCACACCTTGTTATCTTGGATTCTCCAGCATCTGCAGTACCTATTATCTCTGAAATAAGGTCCTCTTCACTTATTGCTGAGATTGTTATCTAGTTGTTGAAACCTTAAAGGTGAATGTCAGACTGCTTTTTTCTTGATATTGAAAATCTATTTTCTTCATTTTCATCATATTCTCCCCTTGCCCATGCTGCCTAAGTGTTGGGATAAATCTCCCTGTTTATTCACCCTCACTGAAATCCTTCCTGTCTGCTGCTGACACAGGTGGATGGAATCTTCCTGTCTTTGAAATTTTTCTGACATTAAGAATAAATGCAGGTCCTGATCCCAATGATGGTGGCTCACTGAACAATACCAAAATCTTCCCAGAGGCAAATCAGAAGCCACTTCCTGAAGCATTATCTCATTGAGGATGGTGGGTAGATCTGGGGTCCAGCAGGCCCAGTAACAGGTCCTGCAACAATGTGCTGGCAGTTGCACAACCTGGAGACGTGGACATGGCTCAGGTACACAAGAAACCACAAAGCTATATCAAGATGTACACTTAAAAAGGAAAGTAAAAGATCTTAAGTCGAACATTGCTGAGATTTACTCAATGGTTGCAGAGAGAGTGGTTTTGACTTGCTGAAGAGGTGAGAGAATTTGGGACTGTTTTCTTTAAAGCAAGGGAAGAGCTACTAGAATTGTTCAAAGTTTTAATAGAGTAGATGGGAGGAAACAGATTCCACTGGCAGGCAGGTTGGTGACTTGATGTAACAAGGTGTGGAGCTGAATGAACACAACAGGCCAAGCAGCATCAGAGGAGCAGCCCTGCTTGGCCTGCTGTGTTCATCCAGCTCTACACCTTGTTATCTCATATTCTCCAGTATCTGCAGTTCCTACTATCTCTGGTGACTTGATGTTGCAAGTTTAAAATAGTTTGCAAGAATTCCTGGGTGGATGAGCAATATTTAGTTCCATTAATTATACTTTAGATTGTACAACTTAAAAGTGGAGTTGGGCTAACAGATTAAATAGTGCCTTTCCATTGGGAATTGGATCTCTGCTTACAAGAACAGAAGATGAAATGTTGTGAGAAAGTTGGGGAATGGGACTTAGAAGTAGTTCTTTGACAGCTGGCACAGAGATGATGGATTGACTGGCTTCTTCTTCCATTGCTGGATTCTATAAAATATTTTCACAAGTGTTTTAATAAATTAATTACAAAGTAGTTTTGAACTGGCATTCTTACTACTTTTGCAAAGGGCTTCGTATTTTTTAACCCCAGCTTGCATAATTGACATCCCCTTGATGTTTACTTCCATCTAGAAGGACAAAGGCAGCAGATAATATGGGAACACCACCCGCTGTAACTACACTCCAAGCCATTCACCATCCTGAATATTGTCCCTTCCACTGTCACTGGAAGTCTCTCCATAAGGGCATTGTGAGTCAACCTACAGCTCATGGACTGCAGTAGTACAAGTAGGCAGCTCAACACTACCTTCTCAAGGGCAATTAGGGACAGACAATAAATGCAACACATACATCCAATAAGTGAATTAAAAAATGGAAAGTTATGATTTGCTTTTAAATAAATCCTGTCAGTCTGACTGCTGTGTTATCAGTGTGGAGGCACTGTCCTTCCAAAGGATAATCAAGGTGGTGGGTTTCCAGCTCTTAATGGACATAACTTGCAAATGACTGCTGATGGGCAGCAGCCACATTCACTTAATCGCTATCTGGCAATGTTGTTGGGAGGTAAAGGTCAGGGACAGGGAGAGGTGGGTAGTCTGATAACCAGCTTGACACACAAATTTAGCTTGGAATTGTGAAATCAGAGGAACAGGAAGATACTCATTAAAATGATCATTCGCAATCCCAGAATTGTTACAGTACGGATGGAGGCCACTTCACCCATCATATAGACACGGGCTATTTCATTGAGTAACATACTGATTGCCAATTCCCAACCTTTCCTCTGTAACCCTGTACATTCTTCCTTTATGATAAACAGTCAAATCCCATCTGACTAAATGACTGGTTGACCAGCAAGGTGAAAGTGCATAGAAATGAAACATTAAAAATAATAACATCATGACACTGTTGTTATCTGTTGTAACATTTCATTTTACTTTAACCTTAATTGTAAGGCCTAAGTTAATTATAATTGTAGATTGAGTTTGAGAGAATCAGTCTGAAGGCTTACTCGTCCTGATTTGTTACAAGACTCATTCAGTGCACAAAATTGCTTTCATACATTTCACAGAATTTACAAAGCTTATCAAAACAAGTGCAAAGGAATTGATACTGAACAAAGCAATGGATTCAGTAAATTCACAATGGTTTTCAACTTCCAGCGCATCAGGACACTATGTTTGCTTCTGTTGAGTGAAATTGACCTCCTGACTTGTGCCTGCATATTGTCCCATCGAGGACCAAGTTTGATTAACCCTGCCTACTCACCATCTCTTGTGCATGATTAGAGACATCCTGAACTCTAATTGGATTGACAGTACACAGACAATTCATGGTCAATCCCACATTGGTCAATCTCAAATTAGCTAAACAGTATATTCCCAGTTCCTGATTGGTTCCTTTAAAAGTAGTAGTCATTTAAGTGACATCATTTTCTGCTGTTTCCTAATTGGAAGTTAACTTGGGCTGAGTAGCTGAGTCAGTGACTCACTCTGTGGTGCATGATTGTGTTTCCTTCTATCGTCATCCAATAAACAAGTGTGGAATGGATTGGGTGAGGTGGGTTCTTCATTCCGTGAGGAAGGAGCTCCACTTTTATGTGAATGTGAGACCCTTCAAAGTACAATAGCATTAAAAACAGGTGCCCATGTAATGCAAGTAAAAGACATCTGTGTACTCACAAAAGTACTGGATGTGAACCTTATGCATTGACTAGTTAAGGATAAGAGTAATCTTTGGGTGAAAGAGCTGAATTGGCATAAGACTAACTACCACGTTATTAGACAGAAATGGGGGAATGTAGATTTGGGGCAGCTATTTGACAGTAAATCTACATCTACCATGTGGGAGTCCCTTAAAGGCCAATTTATTATAGTTCAGGATCAGCATGTTCCTGTGATATTGAAGGATAAGGATTACAAGATTTGAGAACCTTGGATGACAAGAAAAAGGAAAGCTCAGTAGACTGATGGCAGACAAAGCCCTTGAAGAATACAAAAATAGCAGGAAAGAACTCAAACAGGGAACCAGGAGGGTCAAACAGGACCATGAGATATCTTTGGCAAAGGGTATTCGGGAAAATCCCAAGGCACATTTTACGTTTATAAGGAGCAAGAGGGTGGCTAGATAAGGGTAGGTCCATTCAAGGACAAATTTTGCGTGAAGCCAGAGGAAGTAGGTGAGGTCCTTAATAAATGCTTTGCATTGGTATTCACAAAGGAGAAGAACATGGCAGATGATGAATCTTGGGTGGGATATGTTGATATTCTGGGACATACTAAATTAAAAAAGAAGGTATTGGATGTGTTTAAAAGCAATAATGTAGAAAATCCTAAGGACCTGATGGAATCTATCCCAGAATGCTAAGGGAGGCAGGTGAGGCAGTTGCTTGGGCCTTGTACAAAATCTTTGTGTCCTCTTTAGTCACAGGAGAGGTCCTAAAGGACTGGATATTAGCCAATGTTGTTCCTTTGTTTAAGAAGGGCAACAGGGATAATCTGAGAAATTACAGGCCAGTGAGCCTTATGTCAATGTTAGGGAAATTGCTAGAGAAGATTCTTAGGGATAGGTTTACTCACATTTGGAAAAATATGGATTTATTAGTGAGAGGCTGCATGGTTTTTTTGTGGGGAAGGTTGTATCTCACAAACTCGTTTGCATTTTTTAAGGAGGTGACAAAGATGATTGATGAGGGCAGCGTAGTAGATGTTGTCTATATGGACTTTGGAAAGGCCTTTGACATGAAACCCCATGGCAGGCTGATGCAGAAGATCAACTCATATGGGATCCGCATTTCTTTGGAAAGATGGATCCAGAGTCAAAGAAGGCAGAGAGTAGCAGTGGAACAATATTTTTCTGACTGGAGATCTGTGACCAGTAGTATTCCACAGGGGTCAGTGCTGGGACTCCTGTTGTTTGTGATACAACATTGATTTGAAGGAGAATGTAGGTGGTCTGATTAGTAAGTTTGCAGACAACACAAAGATTCGGGGAGCTGCAGATAGTGAGAAGGATTTCCAGAGGATACACCTGGATATGGATAGGCTGGGGACTTGGATGGAGAAATGACAGAAGGAGTTTAATCTGGCCAAATGTGAGGTGATGCATTTTGGAATATGTCATGCAGGAGGGAAATATACAGTAAATGGCAGAACCTTTTAGTGGAATTACCATTTAGAGAGATCTAGGCGTACAAGTCCACAGTTGCCTGACAGTGGCAACACAAGTGGATAAGGTGGTTAAGAAGGCATATGGCATGCTTGCCTTCATCGGTCAGGGCATAGAGTGTAAAAAATTGGCATGTCGTGTTGAGCTGTATGGAACGTTAGTTAGGCCACATTTGGAATATTGTACACAGTTTGGTTGCTACACTACCAGAGGGTATAGAACAGTTTACCAGGATGTTGCCTGATTTGGAAGGTATTAGCTATGAGGAGATTGGACAAACTTGGTTTGTTTTCACTTGAAGATTGAACGATGAGGGCTGACCTGATTGAAGTTTACAAAATTATGAGAGGCATAGATATAATGGATAGTCAGAACTGTTTCCCAGGATAGAATGTCAATTACTAAGGGACATAGGTTTAAGGTAAAGGGGGTAAGTTTAAAGGAGTTTTGAGAGGCAATTATTTTATACAGAGGATGGTAAGTACCTGGAATGCACTGTCAGGGGAGGTGGGGGAGAGGGGTACAATAGCAACGTTTAAGAGGCATCTTGGCAGATACATGAATAGGCAGGGAATAGAGGGTTACAGACTGTGCAAAGGTAAAAGGATTTTGAGTTAGAAAGGCACCATGTGTCTGTGCAGTGTTGGTGCATGAAGGGCCTGCTCCTATGCTGTGCAGTTCGTCCGTTGAGTTGTAAAATCCAAATCCTGGCCCCAAGGATTCTTGACCACATCCTGCAACATTACAAATCAATCCCATTCATGTCTGTGATGCAGAAACAATGTATTACGGCCTGAAGGATTTACCATACTTGCCAGACAGGAAAGAAAGGAAAGATTGTGTCATGAAAAGGGATAGAGTGGTGGTCATGGGACACTTACACAGCAATGGACTGGCTACTGGGACATGGAAGTTTTAGCATTCCCGCAAAAAAAAATCACGGTCCTCACTGCTTTGTACAAGGATATTCTTCTCATTTATTGGCGGTCCCTCGCAGATGAGGATGACTCCCTTCCAGTCTCAGGGTGGGCCTGTAGGTGGCTGGATGGACCAATGTGGCCACTGCAGGCTTTGTTACACTTGGGGTAGGTGGGGGATGTGGGCAAAGATGAGTGGGGTTAGGGTTGAGACGATTGTTGGACACTTCATCACCTGATTTGGCTCTTTCTGTCCTATTGTGGGCTGTTTTACCTGGAAGGAGACAAAGGGAAGGATTGAGTGAGATGTGACTGGCACAGTTGAAGCTTCCTTACCAGCACCCCAAACAGAACTTTAAAAAAATCATCTTATCTCCTGTGGTTACCTTGTGTGGGGAGGTGTTTGAAGGGGATGGTGGTTAGAGAGATAATTAGTCTGTTAAACTTTGTAATCTTGCGCAGGGACATTTGTAACTCCATACAATTTATAATCCTATCTTGGGATGGAGTGCATGAGATAATAGGAATTGCAGATGCTGGAGAATCCGAGATAACAAGGTGTGGAGCTGGATGAACACAGCAGGCCAAGCAGCATCATAGGAGCAGGAAAGCTTGACGTTTCGGGCCTAGACCCTTC
>JAHRHZ010000112.1:45049154-45064251 GCA_024137785.1 Ginglymostoma cirratum | reverse complement strand
TGCTCCTATGATGCTGCTTGGCCTGCTGTGTTCATCCAGCTCTACACCTTGTTATCTTGAGATGGAGTGCATAGCAGTTGTGCTTCTTACTGGCTTGAGGCTAATGGAATGTGCAGAGTGATCGACAAACTGAAGTTAAATTGCTGGACATGAATTGCATGCATACTGGGCATCTTTTGGTGGATCTTCTTTGAATTTAGAAGAATATGAACTTTACAATAAAGTAACTCTGCATGCCCATGTTTACATACCCATCAGCTCTGAAACAGGTAGTTGCAGCACAGAGAGATGTGAGAGACCTCATGCATGAATCGCAGAAAGCTAGCGTACCTATTCGGTAGAGTGATCGGGAAAGCAAATGGGATGTTGGCCTTTATTTCAAAGGGAATGGGGGTTAGAAATCAAGTCCTGATATATTTATAAAGGTACTAATTGGGCTACATCTGGAATACTGTACAGAATGTTGGTCCCCATATCAATGGAATGTAAAAGCATTGATCTGTATCGGGGAACCATTACGAGAAAAAGATTAGCAAACATTGACTAACACTGTTGAAAGGATTTTGTAACAATAGATTTTCTCTCCAATGGTATGAACAGATGATTTCAGTGAATAATTTGTAGCAAGTTGCAAAGACAAACAAGTTGAAACATTACTTTGTGTCATATATTTTTTACCTGTATTTCACCTTCGTATCTATGAGTAATTTTTTTTCTATTGGGATTTCAATGCATCAAGTTTCGACTCATCAAGATTCCACAGAGTTCATTAACACTGTTCAAGTGAAAAGATGATTTACAACATTAAGTGAGTTTGAGTCACAAAAACAGAAATAGCTGGAAAAACTCTGCAGGTCTGGCAGCATCTATGGAGAGAAAGCAGAGTTAACATTTCAGGCCCAGTGACTCTTCAAAATTTTTCCAGCTATTTCTGTTTCTGGAAATGAATTTGAGTCACTGTTGCGTGGAATTGCAGATTTGTTGATTGTAGGACACCCTTGTAACATTTAACTTCTGTATTCAAACTGCTAGATGTTAATATTGCAAACAAACCATGTGAATTGTTAACTGGAAGTAATTAACTTCAATGCTAAGGGTAAGTTCAGGTGACATGAAATCCTACTCCTTGATATGATCAACTACTATTTCAATTTTGTGTGATAGCATGACTTCAAGAACATGACTGTCACTTGAGGAGAGTGTTTCTTGCATTTTCATTGCTTTACACTAACACTTTGTTTGTGGACATACATCAACATGGCTTCTTCTAAATCCTTATCCTGGAATGACCATTTATTTTATAAGGAAGTTATTTCAATGCAAAAGCCATGCATCCATTCAGTGTATGTGTAAGAACATTATTTTCAATTTTGTAATGTATTTATGCAAGATTAATAAAGATAATTATTACAAAGGATTGGTGGCAGAGCTGGCTGGAGTGGGCTGGGAGACAAGATTAGTAGAAAAGACAATTGATGAATAATGGCAGGCACTTAAGACATTAGTTCATAACTCACAGCAGGGATATATCCCAGTGAGGAAGAAGAATTCTAAGAAGGGGATAAACCCCAACTATGATTAACTAAAGAAGTTTAGGATCATAGGAAATTGAAAGAAGGAAAAGTACAACGTGGATAAGATTAGTGGTAAGTCCAATGATTGGGGAAATTTTAAAAACCAACGAAAGATTACCAAAAAATGGAGAAAATCAACTTTTGTGAGTAAATTAGCAAGTCACATATATAAAAAAAAGTAACATTTCCTTAAACATATAAAAAGGAAGAAGGACCAAGGTAAACATGGGAATGAGGCTGGTAACTAATAATGGGGGAATCTAGGAAATATCAGAGGAGTTGAATAAATAGTTTGCTTCAGTGTTTACAGTAGAAAACACTAATAACATACCAAATATTATAAATGCTCATGGGGCAAAAGGGAGGTTGAAATAAATTGTATGGCTTTCATTAGAGAAAAAGTACTAGGGAAATTGATAGCACTAAAGACTGATAGGTCCTCTGGACTTAGAGTTACAGAGTCATAGAGTTGTACAGCATGGAAACAGACCCCTCAGTCCAACTTGTCCATGCCAACCAGTATCCGAAATAAATCTAGTCCCATTTGCCAGCATTTGGCCCATATCCCTATAAACCCTTCCTATTCATATACCAATCCACATGCCTCTTAAATGTTGTACTTGTACCAGCCTCCACCAGTTCCTCTGACAGCTCATTTCGTGCGTGCACCAACCTCTGCGTGAAAAAGTTGCCCCTTAGGTCCCTTTTAAAGCTTTCCCCTCTCACCTTAAACATATGGCCTTTAGTTTTGGACTCCCCCACCCAGGGAAAAGACCTTGTCTATTTACCCTATCCATGCACCTCATGATTTTATAAACCTCCAGAAGGTCACCCCTCCTTCTCTGACACTCCAGGGAAAATAGTCCCAGCCTATTCAGCCTCTCCCAATAGCTCAAACCCTCCAACCCTGGCAACAGCCTTGTAAATCTTTTCGGAACCCTTTCAAGTTTCACAATACCTTTCCTATTGCAGGGAGACCATATTTGCACGCGGTATTCCAAAAGTGGCCTAACCAATGTCCTGTACAGATGCAACATGTCCTCCCAACTTCTATACTCAATGCACTGACCAACAAAGGCAAGCGTACCAAATACCTTCTTCACTATCCTGCGACTCCACTTTCAAGGAACTATGAACCTGCACTCCAAGGTCTCTTTGTACAACAACACTCCCCAGGACCTTAGCACAAAGTGTATAAGTCCTGCCCTGATTTGCCTTTCCAAAATGCAGTATCTCACATTTGTCTAAATTCAACTCAATCTGCCACTCCTCAGCCCATCAGTTCATGTGATCAAGATCCCGTTGTACTCTGAGGTAACCTTCTTCGCTGTCCACTACGCCTCCTATTTTGGTGTCATCTGCAAACTTACCAATCATGCCTCCTATGTTCACATCCAAATCATTTACGTAAATGACAAAAATCAGTGGACCCAGCATTCATCTTCATGGCGCACCGCTGGTCATAGGCCTCCAGTCTGAAAAGCAACCCTCCACCATCATCCTCTGTCTCCTACCTTCGAGCCAGATCTGTATCCAAGTAGCTAGTTCTCCCTAAAATCTATGTGATCTAACCTTGCTAACCTGTCTACCATGAGGAATCTTGTCAAACACTTTACTGAAGTCCATATAGATCACGTCCACCACTCTGCCCTCATCATTCCTCTTCATTACTTCTCCAAAAAACTCAATCAAGTTAGTGAGACAATTTTCCACGCACTACGCCATGTTGACTATCCCTAATCAGACCCTAATGGGTAATACCCGTGGGTACTAAAGGAACTTTCGACAGAGGTAGTGGATGCACTGGTCGTAATTCTCCAAGAATCCTTAAATTCTGGAAAAGTCCCAGACAATTGCTAATGTATCAATCTTATTCAGAAAGGGAGGGTGACATATTAAATAGTAATCATAGGATAGTTAGATTAATAGTTAGATTGGGGTGGCACGGTGGCACGGTGGCTCAGTGGTTAGCACTGTTGCCTCACAGCACCAGGGACCCAGGTTCAATTCCAGCCTTGGGCATCTGTCTGTGTGGAGTTTGCACCTTCTCCCTGTGTCTGCATGGGTTTCCTCCAGGTGCTCCAGCTTCCTCCCACAGTCCAAAGATGTGCAGGTTAGGTGGATCAGCCATGCAAATTTGCCTGTAGTGTTCAGGGAGGTGCAGGATGCTCTGAGGTTCGGTGTGGACTTGTTGGGCCAAAGGGCCTGTTTCCACACTGTAGGGATTCTATGATAATAGCTGTCATCAGGAAATTGTTAGAGTCTATTATAAAGAATGTATAGCACAGTGTTTAGAAATAGATAATGTATTCTAAAAATAATGAAGGAAAATCACACCTAATAAATTTTTTAGATATCTTTGAGGCAGTAACAAGCAGGATTGATAAAGAGGGACTAGCAGGTATCATATATTAGGATTTACAAAAGGTATTCAATAAAGTGCTACACATAAACCAATGAGTAAGACAAGGGCCCATGATGGTGGCAGCGATATATTAATAATGAATTGAGGATTGGCTACCTAAAAGAAAACAGAGTTGGGATAAAGGTGACATTTTCAGGATGGCAACCTATAACTAGCAGAGTACCACAGAAATCATAGCTAGAGACATAATTATTTACAGGATATGTAAATAACTTGGATGAAATGAAATGAATATTCCATAGCCAAGTTTGTAGTTAACGCAAAAATATGTGGGAGGAAAGTGGTGAGGGGTGATGACATGATAAACAGTGAGCAAAAATTTGGCAGATGGTATATGTTGCAGAAAAAGTGAGGTTATATTCTTTTGCAAGAAGAATAGTGGAGGTGATAATTATTTAAATGGAAAAGGCTGCAGAGGCTATGGCACAGAGGGAACTGGAGGTCCTTGTGTGGAAATCACAAAAAGCCAGTATATAAGTTCAAGTAATAGTGAAGGTAAATGGAATATTAGCCTTTATTTCAAGGCAAATGGGATATAAAAATGGTGAAGTCTTGTGAAAACTATGCAAGGCACTAATTAGACACCATAAGACCATAAGGCATAGGAGCAGAAATTAGGCCTGAGTCTGCTCTGCCATTCAACGATGGCTGATAAGTTTCTCCACCCCATTCTCCTGCTTTCTGCCCATAACTCTTGGTCCTCTTAACAAACAAGAACTTATCTATCTCTGTCTTAAATGTACTCAATGACCTGGGCTCCACAGCCTTCTGTGGCAGGGAATTCCATAGATTCACCACTCTCTGGCTGAAGAAATTTCTTCTTATCTCCATTCTAAAAGATCTTCCCTTTACTCTAAGGCTGTGCCCTTGGGTCCTAGTCTCTCCTAACAATAGAAGCATCTTCCCAACATCCACTCTGTCCAGGCCATTCAGTGTTCTGTAAGTTTCAATTAGACCCCCCCTCATCCTTCTAAACTCCATTGAGTATAGACCCATAGTCCTCAAACTTTCTAAGTATGTTGTAAACAGTTGTGGCTCCCTTACCTAAGGAGGGTACTAGCTTTGGAAGCAGTACAGAAGTGGTTCACTGGGTTGATCCCAGGCATGGAGAGGCTGTGTAGATTGGGCTTGTGCTCATTGGAGTTTAATGAATGAGAAGAGACATATTCAAAAATATAAGAATCTTGGGGAGTATGATGGGTGGATGCTGAGAGGTTGTTTCCCCACATGGCAGAGATTATAACCTGGGGGCATAATCTCAGAGCAAGAAATTGCCAATTTAAGACAGAGATGAGGAAGGAATTTCATTTCTCAGAGGGTAGTGAATCTGCAGAGGCCTATCAGGGTTAGGTTGTTGAGCATATTCTAGGCTGAGGTAGATTTTTAATCAGTAACGGAATCTAAGGTTATAAGGAAAAGACCAGAAAGTGGAGCTGAGGAGCCATAATCTTTTTGAAGTGGTGGGGGGGAAAGTGTCAATGGGTCAAATAGAGCACCTCTGCTCCTAATTCTTATGGTATTGGTACAGCAAAAAACATTTAAAAAGTGGGGCGTTGGGGAGAAGGTGACATATGAGGGTAAATCACACAGACCAGATGGACTATACCCCAATGTTCTGCCGGAGGTAACTGAGGAGATTGTGGAGACATTGGTGGTGATCATTCAGGAATCATTGGGGTCAGGGAAGGTCCCAGAGTAATGGAAAATGGCTAATATAATGGTTCCGTTTAAGAAAGGAGGGAGGCAGAAGGAAGGAAATTATAGGCCAGTTAGTCTGACCTGGGTAGTTGGTAAGATTTTAGTGTCCTTTATAAAGGATGAGATTTGATTATTTGTTATTATCACATGTCCTGAGATACAGTGAAAAGTGTTGTTTTGCATGCTAACCAGACAAATCATACCTTAAATAAGAACATCAATGTAATAGAACAGAATGTAGAATATAATGTTACAGCTACAGAGAAGGTGCAGAGAAAGATCAACTCTAATATGTGAGAGGTCCGTTCCCAAGTCTGAAAACAGCGGGGAAGAAGCTGTTCTTGAATCTGTTAGTACATGTTTTCAAACTTGTGTATCTTCTGCCCAATAGAAGAGGCTGGAAGAGAATATAACCAAGGTGGCAGGGGTCTTTGATTATGTTGGCTGCTTTCCCAAGGCAGTGAGAAGTATAGACGGAGTATTATTGCAGGCTACTTGGAAGTGAATGGTATATTCGGGCTGAGTCAGTATGACTTAGTCAAAATGAGATCATGCCTGACAAATCTGTTAGAATTCTTTGAGGAGGTAATGAGCAAGTTAGACAAAGGAGATCCATTGGATGTGATGTATTTAGATTTCCAGAAGGCCTTTGACAAAGTGCCACATGGGAGGCTGTGAAATAAAACTAGAGCCCATGGTGTTATGGGCAAGGTACTAGTTTGGACAGAGAGTTGGCTGACTGGAAGAAGGCAGAGAGTGGGGATAAATGGACCTTTTTCAGGATGACAGTCAGTGACTAGTTGAGTTCCACCGGGGTCAGCGTCGGGACCACAACTATTCACATTTTACATTAACAATCTGGACAGAGGAACTAGGGTATTGTTGATAACTTTGCAGATGACATAAAGACAATGCAGGGCCAGGTAGTGTTAAGAAAGCGGAGAGGCTACAGAATGACTTGGAGTGTGTAGGAGAGTGGGCAAAGAAGTGACAGATGGAATACAATGTGGGAAAGAGTGAAGTTATGCACATTAGTAGAAAGAATAGAGGCTCAGGCTATTTTTCAAATGGGGAAAGGCTTCAGAAATCTGAAGTCTGAAGAGACTTAGGAGGCTGTGTTCAGGATTCTCTTAAGGTTAACATGCAGGTTCAGTTGGTAGTTAGGAAGGTAAATGCAATGTTAGCATTCATTTCAAGAGGGCTAGAATACAAGAGCAGCAATGTACTGCTGAGGCTGTATAAGGCTCTAGTCACACCACATCTGGAATATTGTGAGCAGTTTTGGGCCTCACATCTGAGGAAGGATGGAGTCTAGAGGAAGTTTACAAGTCTGATCCTGGGATGAAGGACTTGTCTTATGAGGAGTGGTTGAAGACTCTGGGTTTGTACTCAATGGAGTTTAGAAGGATCAGGGGTGATTTGATTGAAACTTACAGAATACTGAGAGGCCTGGATAATGTTCACGTGAAGAAAATGTTTTTTTTTGCACTAGTAGGAGTGACTAGGACCCAAGGACACAGCCTCAGAGTGAAGGGATGATCTTTTAGAACTGCGATGAGGAGGAATTTCTTCAACCAGAATTTAGTGAATCTGTGGAACTCATTGCTGCAGAGGGCTGTGGAGGGAAAGCCATTAAATGTACTTAAAACAGAGATAGGTAGATTCTTGATTAGCAAAGGGATCCAAGTATTACAGGGAGAAGGCAGGAGAATGGGGTTGAGAAATATATCAGCCATGATTGAATGGTGTAGGAGACTCGATGGGCCACATAGCCTGATTCTGCTGTGATATCTTGTTTGATATCCACCATGCTAAATGGCTGCAGCACAAATCTTTACTTAATCAAGTAGCAGTTACCATGAAATGGATGATTATGACTTCAGGGTTAATATAGATACTTAAATACATAGAAGGAATAGACTATTTGGCCCTTCAAACCTTCTCTACTATTCAATATGATCTTAGCTAATTCTCCACCTCAACGTCATATTCTTGCTTCCTCTCCGTACTCCTTTAAAATCCAAATAATTACCCATCTCTTCCTTGAATATGTTCAATGGCTTGACTTCCATAGCCTTCTGTCATAGAGGATACCACAGGTTACTACCCTTCTGTGTGAAGAAATGTTTCCTCATCTCAGTCCTAAACACTCCAGTTCCTATCCTAAATCATTTCGCCAGGTTCTGGACTTTTCAATCAAGGATCGCATCTGCCTTGCATCTGATCTGTCCAACCCCATTAGAATTTTATATGTTTCAATCAGATTCCCCTCATCCTTCTAAACTCTAGTGAATTCAGGCCTACTTAATCAAATCTCTTCTCATAGGACAGACCTGCCATTCTGGGTATTGGTCTAGTGAACCTCTATGGCAAGATTAACCATTCTTTGATAGGTAGACCAAGACTGTACTCAATACTCAGGTCTCACCAAGACGTTTATAATTGTAGTAAGACATCCCTACTTCTGAACTCAAATCCTCTTCCATTGAAGGCTGACATACCATTTGCCTTCCTAATCATATACTGTACATTGGAGTTTACTTTCATTGACTGGTGTACAAGGACACTTGAATCCCCTTCTATATCCACTCTTCCTAATGTATTACGATTTAAACAATATTGTTCCCTTCTGTTTTTCACACTGCGTATAATTTTATGTTTAGCCATGTTGTACTCCTTCTTTCATGTGTTTGCCCACTCTGTCAATTTGCCTAAATCACCATGAAGCCTTTTGCTCCCTCCTCACAATTCTGCCCAGTTTTGTGCAATTGCAAACTTGGAAATGTTGCATTTGATTCACTAATCCAGATCATTTATAGAGATAATGAATTGCTAGTACGCAAGCACTGACTCTTGTGGTACCCCACCAGTCACTGTCTGCCACTTCAAAATTTACCCACTTATTACCCACTCTCCATTTCCTGTCTGTCAACCAAATCTCAATCCATGCCAAAATCCATGCCAATATATTACCCCTTATTCCATGTGTTCTAACTTTTCCCATTAACGTCTTATGAGGGACCTTATCAAAAACTTTCTGGAAATCCAAATATACCACATCAACTGGTTCCCCCTTATCTCTTCGACTAGCTACATCCTCAGAAAACTCCAGTGAATTTGTTAAACATGATTTGCCTTTCACAAGCCCATGCTGGCTTTATCCAATTCCATCAATGCTTTTCAAATGTTTTGCTATCCCATCTTTTATAATAGATTCTGGCATTTTCCCCACTAATGATGTTGGCCTAATTGGTCTGTAGTTTGGTTTTTTTTTCCTTTCTCCCTCTATTTCTAAATAATGGGATTATATTTGCCATCCTCCAATTTGTAGCACCTGATCAGAGTCAATAGAATTTTGGAGGATAGCCACTAATGCATCTAATATTTCCACAGCATTTTTCTTTGGCAGTCTAGGATGGAGCTTATCAAGTTCTAGTTTTCCCAGTAATTTTCTTATTAATAACGATTTCCTCAATTCTGCCCTTTCATTGGATCCTTTGTTCGCTAACATTTCTGGGAGGTTTTTGTGTGTCCTGTTTTGTGAAGACAGAATGAAATTCTGTGTTGGATTTTCTGCCATTTCTTTGTTCTCCCCACTATGATTTTCCCAGCTTTTGACCAAAGTAGATATACATTTGTCTTTGCTAATCCTTTTCTCCACATATGTATAGAAGCTTTTATAGTCAGCTTCTGAGTTCACTACAATTTTTGCCCTCATGCTCTATTTTACCTCCATTGATCGATTCTTTTTAATTCTCTTTTGCTGAATTCTAAAATGCTCCCAATCCTTAGGCTTGCTGCTTTTAATGGCAAATTTATATGTCTCCTCTTCTAATCTAATACCGTTCCTAATTTATTTTGTAAACTCTGTGAGCCACCTTCCCCTTTTGATTGTTGTGTCAGACAGGAATGAATAATTATTGTTATATATGCACATGCTCTTTAAATATGAACTATTGCCTATCCCATCAAACACTTTGGTAAGGTTGTCCAAACCATCCTTGCTAATTCATACCTCATATATTATAGTTCCCTTTATTTAGATTCTGTACCCTAGTTTTGGATTCAATTACTTCAGTCTCCATCTTAATAAAAACTTCTATCATATTATGGTCGCTCTTCCCCAAGGACTCCGCACAACAAGATTGTTAATTAATATTTTCTCATTGCACTATACCCAGTCTAGAATGCCCTGTTCTGAGGTTGGCTACTGCTGAAAAGGATTGATGGAAATCCAACCTTTGAATCATGACAGACCAGATCTTTTTGTGAACATAAATATGAAATAATCACATTGAGGCAGAGGAAAACTATGAGAAATATGAGATTGTGTGTATTGTGTACACTTTATAGGAAAGCTGTGAACGTAATGGAGTGAGAGTGGAAGCAATTTACAAGACTGGTTCCAAGAATGAAAACTTCAGTTATGATGATATTTAAAAATTTTAAAAATTCTGCTCGACTTCTACACCTGTTGTAGGAATAGGGGAGCTGGTTTGACAATTGATAGGTGCAGGAGAGTGAGGTTAACTGCCTCTAGGATTACCGCAGAAGAATGTTCAGTTAAAAACATTTTAATTGGCACCGTAATGAGATCTGCTGCCTCTAGAAAATTCCAAAAGACACTCTAAAAGACTTTTCAGTCTGGCACCACAGACCAGTGACTGTAATCAATTCCTGCTATTATGGGTTTGATTTTATGTTCCCTTCCTGTAACTATTACTATGCTGAATGACAATATTATGAGCACTAATCCAGCCCAGCATCTCTCTGACAACAATGACAATGTTTATACTGCTGCATTTATGGCAGGCAGAGTAATAAAATCAGAACATTAGTTTTGTTTTGACTTCAGAGCAGGAGAATCAAGAGGCTCAGCAGGTGGATGGGCAGGGAGTGAAGCAGTGAGCACGAGTCGGAGTGAGAAATGGAAAATGGAAGAGGTGGCAGCAGGGAGGCTTCATAAACAGGAGGGGTGATGAGGGAAATGGTGAATGGAAAGGCTGGAGAGCTAGATCCATGCAAGTGGTGAGGGAAACAGCTAGTGGGTGAAGTAGGGACGGAACTGGTAAGTGCAGGAGAGAGGGAGGTAAGCGACAAGTGGGAGAGTTGACTAGCAGGATGGCCAGTGACTGGGAGAGGAAGCAAAACCAGTCTTTTTTTTTAGAAAAAAAGCTAAATGCTAAAACAAGAGTGTATTAGCACAATTGGGAAGGTCTTAATTTACCATCTACACTGAAGTGAAAAAGTGTTATTCAAATGCATTTTAACCAGATGCCTTCTCAGTGTAATTCCCTTTAACTGCCTGTAGGTGAAAGCATCATACTATGTGAATAGTAAATCCTGTCTCCTGCAGTATGTCATTTAGAAGAAACACAACTCATCACAAAATTCATCCTGCATTCATATTTCTTCAGTGTATTTAAAAGGTGGTGATCTCATCAAAGTTGAATTTGGTAGTTCAGTTTAACATTCATTTATTCAGTAATCCTGGGGTGGGGGGAGTGGAATTTTAATCTGCCTTGGAGGCTGGGTGTGGTCAGTTAAAGGAATAGTGAAACTGCTGGTGTGTTGGGAAGCGAGTAGAAACATGCCGAATGCTGCACTTACCTCCAGCATGTTTGTTAATGTGTGAGCAAATTCCCACCAGACAGGTACATCTAGTGCTAATCATACGTACGATTAATTGAGTCCACGTTTAACCCCAGTTTCCATTTGTAACTCTCTGGATCTCAAGATGAGAGAACAGGGCTCAGCATTCGACAGATTGTGAAGTCTACAATACTAAGCTGTGACAGCATCTTTGCTTGGCAGAAAGGATATTGCTCATAAGATTTCTTCTGGAAGTGTGCTTTCACTACTTTGGAGATGATTTCCAAAAGGATGGGGGTCTTTCTCCAACCTTGGAGTCTCTTGCCTTTGACTGAAGTTTCCCTGTTTTCTGTCTTCTCAGCGGGATGGGAGGGACCTTACCTGCTGAGTTGTGTTGCTTTGGTGATACACAACAGGACGGCAAGGTGGCTCAGTGGTTAGCACTGCTGCCTCACAGCACCAGGGACCCAGGTTCAATTCCACCCTTGGGGTGACTGTCTGTGTAGAGTTTGCACATTCTCCCTGTGTCTGCATGGATTTCCTCCAGGTGCTCTGGTTTCCTCCCACAGTCCAAAGATGTGCAGGCTAGGTGGATTGGCCATGCTAAATTGCCCAGAGTGTTCAGGGATGTGAAGATTAGGTGGGTCTGGGTGAGATGCTCTGAGGGTCAGTGTGGACTTGTTGTGCCAGAGGGCCTGTTTCCACACTGTAGGGATTCTGTGATTGAACATGAGCAGCACCAACAACAGTAACCTTCTCCTCAGCTGCAGGGCACACAGAGGTGACAGATTCCAACATGGGCTACACAGCCCAACACCATGCCTCAGGAGGGTTAAACTTTCACATTAGGTCATTCCTGTTAATTGTGTCCTCCTGTAAAGTGACCATGCATTGCTGATGGTTGACAAAGTCAATTTTGTCCAGAACTTCTTTGCCTCTGGCTCCTACTGGAGTATGGTGGTGACATCTATAGACTTGTGTGCAGTAGATTGTGTTTCCCAGGTGACAGAGCAACCATTTACATCCATGTCATTTGATGAAATCAGTCCAAATGTGATGGCCTTCAGATGTGCTACCTTTATTGATTACTGAAGGTTCAGGGAGTCATTGTCTATCCATATTTCCTCGGATGGTGACACGAGCTAGCACGAGGGGACATAGCTTTAAATTGAAGGGTGATAGATATAGGACAGATGTCAGAGGTAGATTCTTTACTCAGAGAGTAGTCAGAGCATGGAATGCCTTGCCTGCAGCAGTTGTAGACTCGCCAATTTTAAGGGCATTTAAATGGTCGTTGGATAAACATATGGATGATAATGGAATAGTGTAGGTTAGATGGGCTTCAGATTGGTTTCACAGGTCGGCGCAACATCGAGGGCCGAAGGGCCTGTACTGCGCTGTTATGTTCTATGTTCACATGTGACAATCAAGGTGCCCTCAGATCAGACATTGTATTCATTAACCAAAAGGGATTTTAGTCTATTCACATTCAGCTGGAATGTGACCACTGACAGATCGCAGTACAGTTGTGTACATGATACCCAGGAAACTATCACAATGCCTTCATTCTATTCATGTCTATACTTTCCCAGGTAATTGCATCTCCAGAGTCTTTGGTTGTTCCTCAGAGAAAAGATTACCATCTAAAAAATATGGTTGTCTGACCCCACAACCAAAGATATATTTCTCTCCCCCCACCCCTATCCGCCTTCTGTAGGGATCGCTTTCTCCATGACTCCCTCGTCCACTCCACACTCCCCACTAGCCCCACCAGCCCCGGCACCTTTCCTTGCAACCGCAGGAAGTGCTACACCTGCCCCTACACCTCCATCCAAGGAATCTTTCACATCAGACAGAGGTTCACCTGCTCATCCGTCAATGTGGTCTGTTGCATCCGCTGTTCCCGATGTGGCCTCTTGTACATCAGTGAG
Source organism: Ginglymostoma cirratum (assembly GCA_024137785.1). Taxonomy (NCBI): domain Eukaryota; kingdom Metazoa; phylum Chordata; class Chondrichthyes; order Orectolobiformes; family Ginglymostomatidae; genus Ginglymostoma; species Ginglymostoma cirratum. Next base: position 45,051,031 of record JAHRHZ010000112.1, on the reverse strand, counting down.
ACCAAGTGGAGGCTCAGAGACCACTTTGTAGATCATTTGCGCTCTGTTCGTGACAAACGACACCATTCGCGTCGTGAACCACTTCAACTCCCACTCCCACTCCCTGGGTGACATGTCCATCCTTGGCCTCCTGCAGTGTCAGAATGACACCACCTGCACCTCATATTCCACCTGTTGTTGGGAGTGAAGGAAGAGTGGATCAGGGTGTCCCAGTGGGGAATGGTTCTTGCAGAAAGCTGATAAGGGAGGGGAGGGGAATATGTGCCTGGTGGTGGCATCTCACTGGAGGTGGTGGAAATGGTGGCTAATGATCCTTTGGAATTGGATGCTGGTGGGATTGTAAGTGAGGACAAGGGAGATCCTATTGCTGTTATGGGAGAAGAGAGAGGAGTTGAGGGCCGAATTGTGGGAGATGGGTCAGACACAGCAGAGGGGCCTGTCAACTATGGTGCTGGGGAATCCTTAGTTGAGGTTAAAGGTGGACATTTTGGAGGCCTCCTTGTCGATGTTGGCATCATCAGAACACTGGGGGTAACCCTCTGAGCAGCTGGGTAACCCACAGCATCACAGCCATGGCTGTGGCTCGGCTCTGGATAGGAAATTCAGAAATTCTGAAGAACATATTGTTCTTGAATCAGAGGGTGGTTCATGTGTAGACTGAACTTCCAGAGGAAGAGACGGATGCAGGTACGGTTACAACATCTAAGAAACATTTGGAAAAGTTTGTGAATATGAAATGTTTGGAGGGATACGAGCCAAGCACAGGCAGGTGGGACGAGTTTAGTTTGGGATTATGTTCAGCATGGACTGGTTTGATCGAAGGCTCCATTTCCATGCAGTAAGATTCTATGACTATGAAATGTTCAATCTGTTTCTCTCTCTATAGACGATGCCAAACCTCCTGAGTTCATTCGGCATTTTCTGTGTTTATTTCACCTCCTCTGCTATACATGATTGGACTCTGAGGCAAGTTTCTTCCTGCCATCTGCTGGAATCACAATCTCCCTTTGGCCATTAAATTTTGACATTTCTCAAATGTTTTCATTCCCACCTTCATTCAGTCCCTTTAAAGAGTGAATCTTGAATGGCCTGGTGTCGTTGCCACCTTGTGCTCCTGCTCTATTTGTACAGGAAAACCGGATCCAGGATGCAATGGCTCAGTTAAATCTATTCAAAAACCAACTGCTCAAACTTCCAGGTTCTTGACAATGCCTGGCTCCCCTGATTTGATTTATTATTGTCACATTTACCTAGGCACAACAAAGAGTTTTGTTTGTATGCAGTACAGGCAGATCATACCATACAAAATGCTTTAGGGTAATAGAACAGAGCGAGGAATACAATGTTACAGCTGCAAAGAAGGTACACAAAGAGTGAGATCAACATTAGATTTGAAATTTGAGAGGTCCATTCAGAAATCTAATAACAGTGGGGAAGGAACTGTTCTTGAATCTGTTGGTACGTTTAAGCTTCTGTATCTACTGCCTGACGGAAGAGGTTGGAAGAGATTATAACCAGGGTTGGAGGGATCTTTGATTATGTTAGCTGAGAAATATAGATGGAGTCAATGAATGGAAGAGATAAAAGGTACTGCAGATGCTGGAGAATCCGAGATAACAAGCATGGGGCTGGATGAACACAGCAGGTCAAGCAGCATCATAGGAGCAGGAAAACTTGACGTTTCGGGCCTAAACCCTTCATCAGAAATGGGGGAGGGGAAGAGGGTTCTGAAATAAATAGGGAGAGAGGGGGAGGCGGATAGGGGATGGATAGAGGAGAGGATAGGTGGAGAGGAGGCAGACAAGTCGAAGAGGTGGGGATGGAGCCAGTAAAGGTGAGTGTAGGTAGGGGGGTAGGGAGGAGATAGGTCAGTCCAG